>JAVXUP010002220.1:0-149660 GCA_033070095.1 Escallonia herrerae | reverse complement strand
GGTTTGGAAAATAAATTCAAAAATATGCCAAACAATTGGGAGTGCAACTTGGGTGGGCTGGACGGGCCCACGAGTTAGACTATGACCAGCCCGCTCTCCAGAAGTCATGCGTCTAGCGGCCTAGCCCATCTACAAGCCAAATATGTGTCCACGTCAAGCTCATCAAAAATTTGGTGAATATAACTTGATCATTTATTGAAATAATTTATCGGTCACTGAAGCCATGGAAGTTTGTCTACATTTTTACATCTTCCCGTGTAATCCAGGAAAGTACAGTATATTGCAACAAATCCTAAACTTAAGATTGTTATATGCTTTTGTTTAATGTTTGGACTTATTATATAACTATGGATCTAGAAATTTGACTTTAAAAGGGGGAAGACTTTTGTCTACATCCATATGAGAAAAATGAACCTTCGGTAGAAAAACTTCCCGTGAAAAGAAAAAGGTTACTTGGGCGCGGCTGTGCATTGCTGGCAGAGGTGTCTTGAATTCTACTGCCTAGGACTGGGATGACCAAGGTAATGGTTAAAGGTCGCGACACTGGGACTTGGATAGCGTCTAGAAGCTTGCCCAGGTCCTGAAGGTTGGATCTAAGCAACAGGGGCCGACGCTAGAGCTTGGTCGGGTTTGTTTAATGTTTTTGTGGACAAAAAGCATTCACGCTAAGCGTTACTCTATCAGAATCAACAATAATCTCATTTTCTTAAAAATGGAACATCATAGATTGATTAGAAATTCCCAAAGAGTTAGAAACTTAAACCAGGTGATAGGATATGGATGTGATCCTACCCTGTGTACTTGCAAACTGGGGGAATGAATTGGCAAGTTATGGTCACAGAAGTCTGTCGAGCAGGAAAAAAAAGAAAATGTAAAATAGGGTCACCTGTTGTTTTCCAAAGTTGCTGAAAGCAACCCATTGTTTTATCAAGTGTATTGCGTACTACTAAGGTAACATGCAAATTGCCCAACAGTTTATTACACCACATGAATCCCGAGACAATATAATATACATTTATATATGTATTATTAATGTATATATATATATGTACATATATATATATATATATATATATATATATATATATATATATATATATATATATATATATATATGTGAGATCCACAGCTTCTCTTGAAGTTTTTATGTGGTTAGGTAGCCTGTGAATATCTATGGATGAAGTACACCCCTGTATATATAATCTCCTAACTCATTTTAAGTATATAAAGCCGTAAAGTCAAAGTACTGGAGACTTGTTTCTTGCGATTAGCCAGAAAATACAGCATGGACAAGTACATAAAAGTGTAGATGTACACGCATTAAACAATTGGCCACCTTCAAGTTAGATAAGTTGTGCTTTATGTAAGGCATATAACAAATAGTGAACGCATCATAAGGTGCACGATGTTCTCGTCATTGGACGTCCTTCAGTGTGGTATCATCGGCCAAGTCTCACATTAATTGGTATTTGTGATAGGTTCTTATACGAATGGGCTTCTCCTCTCAAACATGCTTTTAGATTGGTTATCAGGATTTAACATGGTACCAGGGCCTGCCCATGTCCTATAGTCTTCAAGTTGCTTTCTCGCTACTTCTTTTGGATATTTAGTCTGTTTTACTTGAATTGAGCTTTGAGATCATTTCATATTCCAAATAAATATGAGAGCGAGTATGCTGGGTTGCACAACAAGCTTTAACATGGTATCAGGGGTGGACCCAAAACCAAGCCCTGCCCATGCCCTACGTTCTTCAAGTCGCTCTCTCGCTGCTTCTTTCGAATCTTCAGTCCGCTTTACTCGATTCAAAATCTGGGATCACCTCATACTCCACGTTATATCAGGTATCAACTCCCATGTTGACTATCTATAAAATCTAATAACGGTTCTCATACTTAGATAGCGTTAGAAAATACTTGTAGTTTTTATTTTTTGTTTTCAAAAAAATAAAAGCTAGTTTAGTTTTTTTTAACAGAAACAAATGGGTGTTTGATTACCCAGTTTTTATTTTGGATATTTGATTACCTAATTTTTATTTTGAGTTTTTTCTTTGGTGGTAGTTTGCGGTGGCGGTAGTGGGGTGTGCAATGGCCGGCAGGGTGGCCGACAGTTAGGCGGTGGCAGTGGTGGTGGTGGTCTCAAAATAAAAATAAAAATTGAAAACCCACAACTCCAAATCAGAGTTTTAAAAATAGTCCTGTTTTAAAAATTAATTTTCAAAACTGGAGGAGAAAAAAGCGAAAACTTTGTGTCAAACGCGTTTATTTTCTTCAGTTTACAAAACTGGAGAAAAAATTAAAAAAAAGAAAAGAGAGATTCAAACAGAGCCTTAATAGATTTTTCTTGCTCTATTTTTGAATTTCGAACTCAATGCCAAGGTCATACTAGATCAACACTTGCTACTAAACCAAAGGGATCCCCACAATCACAAATTCAAGAGCTTTCGATATTTATATTCTTAAAAGCTGGACAACCTTATCTACCAATTATTCTTCAAGTTTACTCTACTAGAGTAATTTTTATAATTTTTTTGAGAGACTCGCAGTATAGATTGTAAACCATCAAAGGTAGCCCATAGATGTGCACATGATCAAGCATGCAAGTGCGTGCACATGTGCGTTACGAAAATAATTAAGAATCGAAAGTGAACATCAATGAAAGTGAGCTATTTTTATAATATGTGCTTTCGGGGTATTTGAGAATGAGCAGGCAATAAGGGACAAGGAATGGGAAATCAAATAAAGAAGAACTGAAATATGTGGTTAGGAAGATAGCACCATATGTGCGGGTTCATATGTACATGCTAAAGTTTTATTCTTGTAACACATGGTCGAATGATCAAGAGAATACTTCACACTTGTTTTGCCAATCACTGGATCACAGTGATGACCGAGACGTGAAGTGAAGTAGCCCTCCTTATAGTTGTATCAAATCTCTTTCATTCATGAATATCTGTTTATTTGTTCATCATTTTTGTCGAGGGCTACTTCTGTTGTACAGGTCATATTAATGAAGTGTTTAACAACGCCCTTCTCGCAAAAATTAGCTGGAGTGTTTCTTCTCCCCTTAGTCTGCTAGCCGGCATCTCTACTCCTAAACGCTGTAGATCCACCCCTTTGCTCTCAGGCACAAATTCGACCCTCATCCACGATGGACTTTAAAACACCGCTGCCCAACAGGATCTTTTTCATCAGCATGTTGACAATATAGTAGGAGCGTACATCTCTCTTTTAGGATTTCAAGATAGGCTCATATGGATTTTAGATGATAAAGGAGCATTTTCGGTTTCATCACCTTATAATTTACTCTATAAGGAAAACAAAAAAGCTCAAGGGGATCTTCAGAACACTCGGCCCCAATCCATCTATTCGCCATTTGGAAACTCCACCTGCCCCCCAAGATTGCTTTCTTCATTTGGAAACTTTTAATCGTTAGGTTACCAGTGCAATCCAGGGTAGTGAGATTTGATCACAATTCGCCATCCCCATTGTCCATTTTGCAGCTCCACAGGAGAAACTTCTACTTACATTTTTCTCTTGTGTCCTAGGATTCTTTCAATCTAGAACTCAATTAACATGACCATCCCGCATTTTTTAGGCATAACCTCCTTCAGAGAATGGCTTATTGCGTGAATCTTAATTCCCTTAGTCTCTCGATCAACTAAGACATGTAACATAATTTTTTTCCTCTTAGGCTCCTAACGAAAGAAAGAAAGTGATATCATTTTTCAACA
Source organism: Escallonia herrerae (assembly GCA_033070095.1). Taxonomy (NCBI): domain Eukaryota; kingdom Viridiplantae; phylum Streptophyta; class Magnoliopsida; order Escalloniales; family Escalloniaceae; genus Escallonia; species Escallonia herrerae. The sequence goes on along the minus strand of JAVXUP010002220.1, from coordinate 145,930 downwards.
GGCGTCGTGGAACTGCTTAATATCATTCACTCGTGACATTATCTTCTTAATCTACACAGCCTTCGGTGCTCGACAAACTCATTCTTGGTCAACTGCATGGAAGAATCCAAAACCATCTTTCTTCCACAACATTGCTTGCCAGGTCCAGACTCGAGTGCTATAAATTTGTTTCTTGGTGTTTACACTTAGTAAGGATGACTTGACTTGCGGTATTCATATCTCATGAACAACTTTAATGCCAACTTTTTGAAATATTTTTTCCTTCTAGCAGCACGACAACTAGAGCAAAAAGGCTACTTATGGGAACTCTTTAGGCACAAAATAATGGAATAACTCATGTTAATTATTACACAGGTCATTCTTGTCTCATATCTCAGATAAAGAGGAATAAGCCTAGGGACTGGAAGCCTGAGAGTATTGTGCGGTATTCATTTTGGGATTCAGCAGGTCCACATCCCATCTTAAGCGCAAGACTATAGGCAACATCAAGAAAGCAAAAGCAAGGGCGCGTCACATCTCTACGGGGGAAATACTGATCTGATTTTGTTTTCCAATCATATATTTTGTTGTAAATATCCCATCCCCATCGCCCAGCTAATTGTTTTCAACATGGTTGTTCAATTACTAAACTTAACGTTTTGGATCCCTTGGAAAATAATCTCGCTACTCGTGTAACTGAGGGAAATTATCCTGCTTAGTGTGAAAAAAAAAGAAAAGAAAAATACCATGTTACATTTTGGCTCTTCACTTTAGATGGTGTGGTTGTCGACTTGTTACCAGAAGTGAACGACATTCCTTGACTTACTAGAAAGAGACCTGGCTAAGCCAAACTGTTATTAATAGGCAGTATAGTTTCTTTTAGGTCATTAAATTGAGACATTTTTCACCATTCTCATTCATTTGTTTGGCATTTAAGAGCACTTTTTCCGATTTGTTGGTAGACTTTTTTCTTAATAAAACTTTTGCGTTGAGTTTAAGAACTTTGAACTTTCACTTTAAGTGGCATTTGCCAGAGAATGTGAACATGCACCAAGGAAGTGCTACCAAATCTTCATGCAACAACAAGAGGTTGGAATCCTCTAATCCTGGCTTTTGTGTGATTCGGTGAAAGCTTATTTTGTGGTGGTAGCAACGATTTCACTATGTTTGCCAATTGAGATTATAGATCCTTGTCTTTCTCTCAACAAACCCTCTCAAAGAATGACTCTTCTCTCTTTCTTAAACACAATACAAGACAAAATAAGTATACTTAGAGATAAATAGTGACCTTCTTTAAATAATCAATGTGGGACAAGACGGATTATATACTTAGGGTTAAGTTGCAAGCTTCTCTGAAAAACTGACATGGGACACCCATACATTAACCAAAATTTGGGTTTTTATCGAAGACAAATCGCCATAAATCTCCACTTTGGCTTGGATAAAACAAGCCACAAACAACCTGAAAATACTATCTGCTGTTACTGCACCAGCCCCCTAAAGCTACACCTCAATATTCTCTGCCACACTAAGAGCATAAACAACTATATCTGCATATCCATACTTCTGAAGAGGTCAAATTTCTCTTCTCGATCTGTTTCTGGCAATGGCATACTGTTGTTCCTGAGGTTATTCATTCTGTTTAGTAGAATGAGAACCATCTTCCTTATCTGAAGAAATTTTAATCAAAGAATTTGGAGCTCGGACCTTTAGCTCCACCTTCTCCCTGGCACTGTGGTCTTTCCCTGGACTTCTCAAGAAAGGTCTAAATGTACATTCTGAAAAAGAAGAGTAAGTCTTTGTTCAGTGGAAGTAGTTTAAGACGATGATTGAGAAACAGACTGACACAGTAATTAAATGCTTAATGACTGACAATGGCATGTAATTATGTTTGGATTAGTTCACTGAGTTCTGCAAGAATGAAGGCATCGTGAGGCATTGCACTGTTAGAAATATGCCACAGCAGAATGGAGTTGCCGAACGGATGAATAAGACTCTCCTAGAGAGGGCTCAATGTATGTTTTCAAATGCCATGTTATCGGAGGAATTTTGGGCAGAAGCTGCTACGCAGCTGCATATTTGGTGAATAGGTCTCCATCGGCTAAAATTCATTGCAAGACTCCTGAAGATGTTTCGTCTGGTAAGCATGCTAATTATGTAAATTCGAGGATATCTGTTTGTCTTGCTTATGCTAATGTTAATGATGATAAATATGAGCCGAGCTATGCAAGTGGGATAAAAGGGTATCGGTTGTGGTGTCCTGATTCTAAGTCATTCAGGTTCCTAATTAGTAGAGATGTAACCTTTGATGAGTCCTCGATGTAACGCACACAAATGTCTATCACCCAGCGCCAATGGAATTGGGTTTGAATTTCATTTTTCCAACAAAAAAATTCCACTAAATGGACAAATGTCCAACTAAGGAAACAAAGACCTAGCCCACCGAACACCAACAATTTTCACCACCCTGACCGACCCACTGATCGACCTTCTATCTGACTTGTTCGCTCCTTAACCAACCATGAGGCGGTTCTAAAATTCACATGTCTACAACAAACAAAACTAACTTATCTAGCCCCAACATATATATTTCAAACGCCCAACCTCTAAGAGCCCAAACTCTTAAAAATTTAACCCTGACCATTATAGACCAGACTAGTAAATCCAGCTCAATTTACACATTATAGATTACTAACACCCAGTCCAACAAAATCCCCATATCTTTTAGCCCAACCTCTACATCATTGTCTCTACCCCTTAACTTTGCTGGAAGTGGGATGTCTGATGCTAGCTCTCCCACTTCTTATCATTACCCACTGATGCCCCTACCAAACCCTGAACATGACAAATGGATTTCCTCCCAAATTGCATGAATGCCTCGTCGAAAGTTCTTCCACCAATGTTGTCTTTAATGACCTTGCAATGCCTTATAACTCAGGACCAGTTGAAACCCTTTCAGTTAATTTTCCTTCTACAGACATCTTCGATCTACTTTAGCAAATGGCACATCATAACTATCATGCCAACGACCACCTCACTCCTAATCCACTTGACGGTTTTAGCCCATTCCTGAAGACTAACCAGATGAATCCCACATTTCAAGCGACCCTACTGTAGAACCTACAACCAGTGATCAACACAATCAAAATTGGACAGTTTCAGATACCTCTTCCCCCCAACCATCCCAATACTCTTCATCACACATACATGGAGCAATGAACCTCCAATGCAGATGATTCGACGTTGCAAACATGACCTCATTAAAATTTCACTTCAACTTCCAGTCCTAAATACGCCGAAGGAACGAGCTCGCCTCATTAGAATTCCACTTCAACCTTCAACCCTAAACACAAAGAGGGGAATGAGCTCGCTAAATCTGCCCACATGCTCGATCTTGACCACTTTGCATAAGGATCCATACACTTTAACTCCCAATTAGAGGAAGATACAAACAACCAAGCCCGCCGTAATGAGTACAGGGAAAAAGGCCTTTTGCGACGGACTTTTTCATTGCTATAGAACCCAATTCCATTGCTAAAGACCTTTATTGACAAAGTTTCTATCGGGTAAAAGTCTGTTGACAATAATCTTATCGCTAAAAGATTAGGAATGGGATTTTGTGATTCGTCAGTAAAAACATCATTTTTCTTGACGTAAAATTCCGCCAGTAAAGGTATTTTTGGTATCTTTCCTATTTTTTGTGTTTTTGCAAACAAATCTGAAAATGCTTTTTAATAACGGAATTTCCGTCTCTAAAAATCTGTTGCTAAAAGTATAAGCAATAGATAGTTCGTCACTAAAAAACTTGGGTGATTTATTAGCACTACTTTTGGCAATGAAATTTCATCACTAAAAGTGCGTAGGTAAAGGTAAAAAAAAAAGCATTTTTTATTTTTATTTTTCAATTTATTATTCCTGTTAAAATCCAAACCTGTTTGTTAAAGATTAAAGATCTAAAGCATAACCATCAAGATGGAAAATTATTATCCACTTTTGAGATTTTCAAGTTTCTTTAACATTCATAAGTGTAGAATACTACTTTTGTAGTCCTTATATTTGTTATTCGACTTTAGTGGTAATTAAGGTTTGTTATCAATTATGCGAATATGCCTAGTAATAAATGATGAACTTAATTTATCCAGTCCAGTCCAGTCTAGTTTAATTTGAGTCCAGTTTAGTTAGAAGTTTGTGATTCATCATCTATTTCAGAATTATCTAGTGATTGATCCATAATGTAGCAACTGTCCTTAATTCAGATGAAAATTGGAGATGATTTTAAAATGTAGTATTTTACTTCTGCTTTATCAGAGATAATTACACAATTAAGGACATAATATCTCGAAATTCAGTAAAAAGTCTTAAATATTAAGGGGTCAATGGGCCGGTTTATTAGTTGATTTTTTCTCAGACTGCAACTTTAAAAAAATAATTGGCTCAATGAGAGAGCTTAAACTCTGAAAGTCATTCTTATCATCTCTGGCAGTCCCCAAACCTTTACAAAATGAACTTTTAAGCTACAGAATAGGGGGTCTTCCTCCCTCAAAGTTTAGGACCTTTCTCTAAAGAAAATTCTGCTAAAAAATCGAGAGAGAGAGAGAGAGAGAGAGAGAGAGCACAATCCCGACTTCCCGTGTCTAGCATACACCTAAACTTTGACAAGTCATAAATTGCTCATACTATACTCAATTTAAGTGATTCAAAAGCCTAAATCGTGTAGCTTTTCAATAGTTACAATTTCTCAGAATGACTCAAATCCCTTTAGGTCATCTTCAAGCCTAAAATAAAGATTTTCTAATTGCCTAAATTATTATTCTTTATTTTTGACAATGAATCAATTCTTGGATATCGTGTACGTCCAGTTCTTTTCGAGTCTAGTTCTAGTCCCCCCCCACACGCATGCCTTGGTGTGCTTGTATGCCTTACGTGCTTGCTTGTGTGCTTGTTTAATCAATGGTTTTCCAGCTGGTTTGCTTGTTCGTTCTTTAAATATTATGTGCTTGCATGCCTTGAGGTAGCGTATTCATGTGTTATGATAATCTTCGATGTTCTGGGATTATTTTCCAATATTTTGTTAAGGCTTCATGGTCTAATAAATGTCGCCTCGCGTCATTGAAAATTGTTGGTCAGTTTAGTAATGTTGTAAGGTGTAAGGCTAGTATCACATCCAATCCCTTGTTGCTAGAAGAAATTTTTTCCTTCCTATTAACTTAGAAGTTGAGTTGATATATATTGCTCCATCACTCAACAACCAGCTGTCATTCAGCATTTTGTTGGTTCCGCCTTAAGTAATTCGGTTCGTGACTTTTTGAGTCACAATCTTACTCTATCCATCAGCTCTAGAAGAGATTTGACGATCTTCTTGGCTTTAGAAGAGAGTTAACATATCTCTATCGACTCTAGAAGACAGTGGGTAGCCTTCTTGACTTTAAAAGAGAGTTAAAATGTCTCTATTTGTCAGCTCTAAAAGGGAGTCTGTGACATTCTTGGCTCTAAAAGATAGTCGACGACCTTCTTGACTCCAGAAGGGAGTGAATATATCTTTGTCTGTCGGCTCTAGAAGGTATTCGATAATCTTCTTGACTCTAAAAAGGAGTCAATCTATCTCTGTCGGTCGGCTCTAAAAGATAGTCGACGACCTTCTTGACTCTAGAAGAGAATCAACCATTTATCTCTATCGACTCTAAAAGAGAGTCGATAATCTTCTTGTCTCTAGAAGAAAGTCAGCCTATCTTGCCCCTTTTGATGTTACTCAATGACCAGCTAATATCATGCGTGTTGGCTCCGACTTCGAGCTGTATCCCCTATCAAAATTACGTTGGTCTGATTCCTCTATAGAGGATACATAGGACCTTGCAAAAGTCTGACATCAAATCTCTGTGTTATTTGCAATTATATCTAGAGTCTTGTAGTTATATGTTTCAACTGCAAAAATATGTTATTTTTGATGATATTCCTTGACGCGAGTTTCCTCACCGAGTTAGCAGCTCGGTTGAAACCAAATTTTTGTAGTCTTTTTATTTATTTATTTATTATTGAGCTTTGTTAGTAATTAAGGTTTGTTATTAATTATGTCTATAGGCCTTTGAGTCTAGTTTGCTTAGGAGATTGTGATTAGTAAGATAATTCAGAATTATCTTATGTTTAATTCATGATATATACAAATATCATTGATTTAGATGAAAATTGGAGATGATTTTCAAAATTTGCCAGATCTGTTCTATTATTTCAGAGAAAATTACTATATTAAGGACAAATAATATCCCGAAGTTCTAAAAAAATCTTAAATTATTAAGGGGTGAACCTGCCGGTTCTCAACAAACCGGCCGGTTCGTTGACTTTTTCTTAATCTGTAATTTAATCCAATATTTGGCTCTATCATCCATCTTAGACTTGAAAAGTCATCTTTATCATGTCTGGTAGCCCCTAGACCTCTATGATGTGAACGTTTGGGCTACAGAATGATGGGTTCCTCCTTAGAAGTTCAAGATCTTTATCTAAAAGAATGTTATGCCAAGAGAGAGAGAGAGAGAGAGAGAGAGAGAGAGAGAGAGAGAGAGAGACCATAGAAATCCTGACTTCCTATATAGCAAACACCGAACTTTGCCTGGTCATAACTTGCTCATAAAATACTTGATTTAGGCAATTTAAAGGCCTAAACCATGTATCTTTTTGAGATCTATAAATTTGTATAAGGATTTGAATCCATTTGAAGTCGTCTTGAGGTCCAAAACATAGCCTTTTCAATCAGGCAGACTGCTGTTCTTGGTTTTCAACGTTGAATCAATTCTTGGGTCAAGTAATTGAATAATCCGAACCAAGGTATGATTTCCTGTCCTTCTTTTGAGATTTCTAATACTAGGTTAGAAGATTCTAGATTGTTTGTCATTCCCCGTGACTCAATTTCTATTCAAAATATAAAAATTAAAATCAAGGTATTTTATTTTATGTTATTTAGAGTTCTAGACAAGTAGAAGAGTAGTCAATTAAAGTCCTAAGTTCATTCGACTAAAATAAGCTGAGTCATTGTAAGAGTCAAAGATGAAGAAGTCGAATTATCATAAGAGTTAAACACTGAGATCTATGTCGCCTCCTGTAGGTCCAGTTAGAACTACGTGGTTTTGAACCCTTTTTTCGACTAGGCATGTTGGCCATTTGACACCGGTTTCGAATTAAAAACTACATGTTATGTTAGGGTTTATTTTATGCCTACTTACATTAGATGTTAAAGGCCAAAAATTATTAAAAAAGTCATAATTGTTAAGGGTACCACGGGTGCCTGACATCTTTCCGTGAATAACTTAGTTTTCAAACCCGTCATCTTTGTTTTCGATATGGATTAGATGGCAAGGTAGACCTTTTAGAGTCTTTTAGGGGTTTTTTCTTCTTCTTATGTCTCTTTATTTCTTTTTAACAATAAAATAAGATGGCGACTCTAGTTGGATCTTTCCGGGTCTAAATTTTCGTGAAGGTTCACTACATACGGTGGGTGTACTGGGGACCAAAATAAGAGGACTAAATTTTGTTGCTTTTCTTTTTGGCCTTTGTGTTTTCTTTTACTTCAGAGTAACATGTACAATGTGCTCTAACTGTGGCAATAATTTTTTTTGTGACTCTCTCTCTCTCTCTCTCTCTCCCTCTCTCTCTCTCACACACACACACACATAATTGTCCCAAACCCACTCATTAAAGGGAAACGGTTAAAACTCTCTGAATTCTTAGTCATCGAGGTGAATTCTACTGTAATATCTTCTCTAAGACCTAGTATCGGGACCTCTTGGTATCCAGTATATTAAATGATTTGTGTGCACAAAGCGCTGATCACACATTATTACCTACATGAGTTATGGGTGAGAGGTATATTGTAGAAGTTAACTTGAGGGAGTGACCTTACACCCTGTGTTAGAGAAAACCATACACCTTAACCATTTTTGTGGTTTACCCACTTGCCAGAAATATGGCATATCGGTTGGGAAACAGGACCGTATTCAATAGCCTGAACGGTATTCTCACCAGAGGTAGATTGCAGAAAAGAGGACTTTTGAGCAATCAGCCGGTTTACCTAATCGGTAAGCTGGACGATAAGTTAGTGATTAATATTTGTGTAAAGCTAAACCAGTCAGTTTCCCCCCTAATATAAACCAAAAAATCTATCATTGATCAATTAGATGGTTCTTTAGTGGTCACCTCTGAAATCCTAACAAAATGAAGTATTGACCAACAGATCTAAGCCCACAAAGTTTACCGGATGGTTCATAGTACCTATAATTTTTGCATCGCCAAACTAGTCAGGAAACCTAAAGCCCACGTTCATTAGAAGCCATGTTTCTTACAATGCTCAACTGATTGGTTCTTCCGAACCCATTTCTTTTGCAAGGTATAAACCGAATGGTCTAATTTTTTTTATGATGTTGTGGTGTGCTTATGTGCATTATCTGACTGTGTGGTTCTAGCTAAGGCACTACTTTCCTAGCTTAGGTCATCTTGTCTTTCCTTTCAATTCCTAGGGTAAAACATTTTAGAACAAAAAAGAAAAATCAAAAGAAAGAAGGTAAAAAGTTGAAAATTCTGAAAAAGTCCAAAATATTTCTTTCCTAGTTGGCAAGAAGCTCTGCCATCGAGACGGAACTCTAGCATCAGGACCACGCTGGAGAACTCTGGCACATCCCAATGGCTGAAGAATTCACTCAGCTTGGTGACTTGATCCCTATCCTTAGTGAACTGCAAAAGGATTTCCAAAACCAATTTGATGACTATAGCAACTTAGCATGCAAAAACAGCCATGGATGTAGAATGCTCATAAAAAAGGATCATGATGCATTTGGCAATTAAAATTTCTATTTACACACCCTAGGATAATTGCACTTTGACACTTTAAGGTCTCCTTCCCATCGAAAAACCAAGAAATGATTAGACTGTTCCGATGAATTAGAAGACTGTCTCATTTGACTTACTTATGTAGGCCATCACATATTCAACTAGCAATCAATAAATGATATAAGAAGAAAAATGCCTTAATCTAAACTGAAAGAATGCAGTTTCTGAAGAAAAGAAGACTCAGAGAGTGTTTGATGATTGGCAGAACCTGGGGTTTTAGTTTACATAAGAAGTAACGGCAACACGTTGCCTTCTTTAATCCGTTGTTCTTTGGAATCATCTTAGCAATCACTATGAAAGGGGATAAAATATTCAAGTGCGAACTTTTGGACACTCATAACACCAAGTTATACAGAGAGAGACAGAGACGACCTGAACATTTGTTGGTGGCTAATTTGCAGCGTGTGGGGGATGTTATAACAGCTAGAGGAATTGGTTTTGGGGCTTGACAGTAGACCTGTGGGATGGAACAACTAAAAAAAGAGAGCATACCAGAAAGATGGGTTTTTTAAAAATCTGATATGATTCCCTTAGCTTCTCTAGTAAGCTTACACCATATTTATATGCAAAATACACCCATATGCTGATTGAGAAGTGGCTAACTAGTTTTCACCCAAACTTAACTAGAGTTTGCTTAACTTACCATGAACTATAGTTAAATATCATATACATCAGTAACATTATAGAGGTAGCAACAACTAAGCATTAATCCTAACATCTTTCCCCTTAATGTCTTGTTGCTGAACTCCCAATGCTTGTTTCAATTCTTGAAACCTTTCTTTTGGTAGGGCTTTCGTAAAGATGTTTGCCACTTGTTCTTCTGACCTGCAAAATTCAAGTTTAACTTCCCCTTCTTCAGTAGCTTCATGGATGAAATGATACTTGATTGCAATGTGCCTGGTCCTGTTGTGAAAGACTGGATTCTTGGCCATTGCTATGTCTGATTTGCTGTCACAAAACGGCTCAGTTTCTCTTTCTTGCCTTTCACCAAAGTCATGAAAAATTCTTCTAAGCCAAATGGCTTAAGAGGTTGCTATTGTAGCTGAGACATACTCAGCTTCAGCTGAAGATTGAACAACACTTTGTTGTTTCTTTGAGAGCCAAGAGAATACTCCATTTCAAAGTGTAAAACAATAGCCTGAAGTACTCTTCATATCATCTTTACATCCTCCAAAGTCACTGTCATAGAATCCTGATAACTTGAATTCTTTGGTTCTTCCATGCATGATACCATAATCAATAGTACCTTGGATGTATCTAAGGACTCTTGTTGCTCCAAGATGAAAATGGCTTAGTGTTTGCATAAATCTGGATAGGAGACTTGCTGCTAACATAATGTAAGGTCTTGTTGCAGTAGGATATAACAAGTTTCCTACAACATTCTTCTATAAAAGTTGCATCTACCTTGCTTCTACCATCTTCTTTATTTAATTTCTCCCCACAATGAATGGTGTAGCTTTAGGATTACAGTCATATATTCTGAATTTTTTCAGCACCTTTTCAGCATACTTCTTTTGACAAATAAAGACACATTCATCATCTTGGAGAATCTCCATGCCAAGAAAATGTTTGAGCAGCCCCATATCATTCATTTCATACTTCTTCATCATCTTCTTTCTAAAATCTTTGATCATCTTTTCACTATTGTGAGTAAAGAGCAAATCATCGACATAAAGAGCAACAATGAGAATGCCTTTCTCACCTTGATGTTTCACATACAAGATAGGTTCACTTTCACTTTTCTTGAAGCCTTTCTTAGTCAAATAATGATTTATTTGGATATACCATGCTCTAGGTGCTTGTTTCAGACCATAGAGTGCTTTTTGCAACTTGTAGACTTTTTCTTCATCTCCTTTAATCACAAATCCTTGAGGCTGATCTACATAGACTTCCTCTTTCAACTCTCTACTTAGAAATGCATATTTGACATCAAGTTGATACAATAACCCTCCTTTGCTGGTTGCGAGTGCAATCAAGGCTCTAACGACATCAAGTCTTGCTACATGAGCAAACGTTTCATGAAAATCAATGCCGGACTGTTGTGCATAGCCCTTAGCAACAAGTCTTGCCTTCTTTCTTTGAATTGAACCATCAAGGTTGGGTTTCACCTTGAAAATCCACTTCATACCAACAATTTCTTTATCTTTTGGCTTTTCAACCAACTCCCATGTTCTGTTTTTCTCAATAACTTTAATTTCTTCTTGCATAGCTGTCCTCCAATCTTCCTTTTGTATTGCTTCATCAAAGCTTTCTAGTTCAGTAACACAAAAGTTACAAGTCAGATATACATCACTCAAACTGCTTCTCATTCTCTTTGGAGTTGAGCTTGGTGATGATGATGCGCTTGATGATGAATCTGCCCTTGGTGTATTTGGAGGTGAATCTTCATCATTTTCATCTTTTTTGGTTAAGTTTTCTTAAAGGACATCAAATGGAACTCCTTGTTTTTCAACGTCATTGTCCTCCCAATTCCACAAAGCATTTTCGTCAAATAGCACATCACAACTAATAATGATTTATTTCTTTGCAAGCTGTACAGACTATAGCTACTTGACATTGTGCTATAGCCAACAAATATGCACCTTTCACTTGCTTCATCTAGCTTGCCTTTTTTTTTTTCCTCTCTTTTGGCACTTGACAGTAACAAATGCTTGCAAACACTATAAAGTGTCTAACATATGGTCTTCTTTCACTCCATTCCTTTATCATGTAACATTGATTTTGCCATCTCCATAACCGTTTGATTTTTCCTTTTGGACACACCATTTTGCTGTGGAGTGTAGCCAATTGTTAGTTGTCTTTCCATTCCTTCATCTTCCCAAATTTGTTAAAACTCATTTGAACTGTACTCCTTTCCTATGTCACTTCTCAAGATTTTAATGAAACAACCCCTTTGCTTTTTCAACAAGGCACTTAAACTTTCTAAACACACCAAATACTTCAGATTTTTGCCTCAGGTAGTATACCTAAGTCATGTGAGTATAGTCATCAAAGAAAAGAATAAAGTACCTATTTTCAGCATTAGAGAGAGTTTGCATAGGTCCACAAGCATCAATATGGACTAGTTCAAGCTTATCTTTTGCTCTCCATGCTACTGCTTTCTAAAAATGGTTGTCTATGGTGCTTGCTAAAAGCACATCCTTCACAAACTTCATGTTTTTCTTCTATCGTGGGGAGGCCTTGCACCATGTTTTCTTCATGCAGAAACTTCAAAACTTAAAGTTTATGTGACCAAACCTTCGATGCCACAATCATGAATCTTCAACATTTGAAGCTTTCAGTGCAACTCCTCTTGTATATTTGAAATTTATCGGAAAGCTTCAGTTTTTCTCCATTTTTATCTTTGTTACAACATCTTTACTCCCTCTTTTGTCATAAATTATGCATCACTTATCTTGGAATTGAAGTGTATAATCATTCTCCAAGAGGTGTCCAAGACTAAGCAAGTTATGCTCCAAGTGTGGAACCAAAAGAACATCACAATTAAATCTGTTCCCTGCTTTGTTTGAACAACAATCATGCCTTTGCCTTGCACTTGAACTATAACACCACTCCCAAGCTTCACTTTGGTGTTGACAGTGCTGTCCATGTCGAGAAAAATGCTTTTTTCTCTTGCCATATGGTTGCTACAACCACTGTCTAAGAACTACATCTCATCATTTTTCTCTATTGCAGTTTGACATTCATAGAATAAGCTTGCTTCACTCTCTTTCTCTTATGTGAAGCTTGCTTATTGACGCAATTTCACTCTACAATCTTTATGCACATGGCCAAACTTCTTGCATCTATGACATTGTGAGCTTTTCCCTTGAACCAACAATCTTTTTCATCATGACTCATATTTTTACAAACATCACAAGGTTTTGATTGATTCTTAGAATTATAATTCTTACCAAGTTGCCTCTGCCTTTTCCTCTATTTCTACCTCTTCCTCTTCCATATCTTCGACCTCTACTTGATTCTCCCTTAGATTGATCAAAGTTCTGTGGCTTCCTTTCTTGGCTCTTGAATTGTTGCCAACATTGAGCTTAGATTGGAAGGCACTTTACAGCTTTTTCAGTGTGCCTTGCCAATCTTTGCTCATGGGATTTTAGAGAGGCCATCACCTCTTGAACACTTAAGGCTGAGAGGTCTTTTGTTTCTTCAATTACGGCTACAATAGAATCAAATTTTTCTGGCAAACTAATCAAAGTCTTCTCAACAATTCTTTGGTCACTAATATCTTTACCATGAGTTTTCATTTGCTTTATCAATTCAAGAAATCTGCTGGAATAGTCATTCAAACTTTCATCCTCCTTCATTTTCATGTTCTCTAAATCCTTTCACTATAAGAAAGGAAGAATTTAACGACGAATTTTTAGCGACAGAATAAATTCCGTCGCTAAAAATCATTTCAGCGACGGAAAAAACCGTTGATGAAAATCCGTCGGTAAAACTATTTATCGACGGAACACTCCCTCGTTAAAACGTTTTGGCGACGTATTTTCATCGACAGTTTTTTATCGATGAAAATTACCGTCGGTAAATATTTTATAGGTTTTTTTAATTTTAGATGATTCTAAAAAACAAAGAGGCGACGGAATAATTCCGTCAGTAAAAATACCCGTCGGTGAAAGCAGAGTTTTCCCCTACGGACTTTGACCGATGGGTGTGTTCCGTCGGTAAAGGTCTTAAAAATGCAGATCCCTTTTTGCTTTTCTTTCTCCCGCTCTCTCTCTCTCTCTCTCTATTAATTCTCATCGGCAATATTTCCTTCGACGCCACCTCCGTCGCCATCCCCGGCAACCCACCCCCAGACGGAATATAGCCTGCCACCACCACCGTCACCGCCACTACAGCCGATCTTCAAAACCAAAGAACTGCCACTGCCATTGCCGCCGTTCTCTCTTGCGGTCTCTTGATTTTCAGGTAGGTTTTACACCAGTTTTTCATATCCATTTGCACCATTTTCACGAATTTACTTGTAATTGTATCTATGCAATGCAACAATGTGTCTACTTGTTTAGCAATTTGAGGTTCTTTTTGGCTTAACCTAGATTTGTGTCCAGAGGAACAATGGCAAGAAGCCCAAGTTCAAGGCTTCTGAAATAGTGTGTATTTTTAACCCAAAATTGAATGCCCTAATCCAATCGGACCCTAAATTGAACTAATTGAACCCCCTAATTGAATGTCCAAATTACACCAAACCCTAAATTGAACTAATAGAACTCCCTAATTGAACCCTAAATTGAAGTAATTGAACCCTAATTAAACCCAAAAATTGAATGCCTTAATCGAATTGAACCCTAAATTGAACTAATTGAACCCCTAATTGAATGTCCTAATCCAACCGAACCCTAAATTAAATCCTAAATTGAATGCCCTAATCCAACCGAACCCTAAATTGAACTCCTAATTGAACCCCAAATTGAATGCCCTAATCCAACCGAACCCTAAATTAAACTCCTAATTGAACCCCAAATTGAATGCCCTAATTCAACCGAACCCTAAATTGAACTTATTCAACCCCCTAATTGAACCCTAAATTGAATGTCCCAATTCAACCGACCCCTAAATTGAACCCTAAATTGAAGTAATTGAACCCTAATTAAACCCTAAATTGATGCCCTAATTCAGGGCTCGAACCCTAAATTGAACCCCTAAATTGAATGCCCAATCCAATCGAACCCTAAATTGAACTAATTAAACCCCCTAATTGAACCCTAAATTGAATGACCCAATTCAACCGACCCTAAATTGAACTAATAGAACCCCCTAATTGAACCCTAAATTGAAGTAACTGAACCCCTTAATTGAACCCTAAATTAATTTCCCTAATCGAATCGAACCCCAAATTAAAATAATTCAAGAGCATCGGATATGTGCATTTTGAACAATTTTTTTCCATTTGAACATTGATCATTTGTTTGATAATTTTAGGTAGTTAATTGTGCATTTGAGAATTATGATTATTGATCGATGATTTTAGGTTGTTAATTGATGATTTTAGGTTATTAGCTGTGCATTTGAAGTAAATGAGATTATTAATTGATGATTTTAGGTCATGTAATTGATGATTTTAGATTGTTAATTGTGCATTGAGCATTTGAGATATTGAGATTGTTGACGGAGGATGGGACCCAATTGGATTGAATGTGTGATTTTTATTTCATTGAGCATTTGAGAATTGAGATTGTTGACGGAGGATGGGACCCAATTGGATTGAATGTGTGATTTTTATTGCATTGAGCATTTGAGATTATTGACGGAGGATTGGACCCAATTGGATTGAGATTCCTGTTAGGTAGCACAGACACGGACACCGCATCCGATCGACGCCAACACCGAAACAACATATTTTAGCTTTATATATACTTGTGGACACCTCTTCAATGGGTGTCCAACACGGTGTCCGACAATTAAAAAAATAAATCAATATCTTCGAACACCGCAGAGAGGTGTCAGACACGTGTCCGGAGGTGTCCGACACATGTCCGGATGTGTTGATGAGGTATCGAGGTGTCGGTAGGTCACGGACACCCCGTCCGATTAACACCGGCACCGAAAAATGTCACATTTTGGCTTTATACTTGTGGAAACCTCTTCAAGAGGTGTCTAACACCTCTTTAAGGAGTGATGGATAGGCACTGGGGTGGCAGGCCTTCTTTGCTTATATCGGCAAGAATTTTCGTCGGTGGCTCCATGATGCACGGGACTGGGCGAAGAAGATGCTGCCCGAGGGTGCCTCGTTGACGGAGATGAAGACATATCCCCCACATTGGATATCTTCGACTGTATTGGGGGAGATGATAGATTGGTAGGCTACGGATCTAGGCTGGGATGCCAAGAGTAAGAGCGAGGCTGAGAACAGACAGAACAGAGATCCAACGCACACGGGGGGTTGGTGCCACACGACATCGTCCGACACATGAGTGCGGTCCAGAACCCGGATCTAGAGGATGATGAGGTCATAGATCTGACGTATAATCAGACGTACGTGCGGAAGAAGGACAAGGACGAGGCGCACCGGGCTGGAGACTATGTTTTGGATATTGCCCGGTGGATCGATGTGAGTCAATTTGTTTAAGTTGTTATTTTTTTGTCTTTCTATCCCCAATGTCTGTTGCCCTAATTAATGCCCTAACATATCTTTAAATTACTGTTTTTGCAGGCCTCATATGAACAACTTAGGGGGTCCGAGCAGCAGTCCGGACAGCCATCAGTGTCCACTAGTACGGGTGCAACTACTGGGACGTTGAAGCGATGACTGGATATGCCGGAGGTAGTCAATCAGCCGAAAGGCCGCATACGCGGCTTGCCTAGCATGACAGCTCGTGCCGTGATAAGAGCATCCTCACCTCCCGCTGCCCCTCCACAAACACCGGCTCCTCGGTATCCGTTGGATGATGAGTAGATCTAGCGCATTGCTATGGTGGTATTGATGATGATCAGGGAGAAGGATTAGCAGGGTACCGCTGTTGGACATGCCGAGCCGGCCCTGGATCAGTAAGATCCAGATCTGGGACTCAACAACCCCTGATGAGCCCGTTCTCATGCCCGGTCCCAGCTTGTCCCCCTGCCTGGTTTGTACATCATGAATATTTTTTTATAATTGTTTGTATATTGATTATTGTGTGTTGTTGATAATTGAAAATTTTATTACAGGTTTGGGTAATAGAAAAATTAAAAAATTTTGACTTTTGGTGACGGATTAATTCCGTCGCTAAAAGTGTTTCTTCTATTAGTTTTTAGCGATGGAATATTCCGTCGCCAAAAATTTTATTTAGCGACGGAACATTGTGTCGCTAAAACATTTATTCCGCCGCTAATTTTACAAACCAAAAAATAAATTAAAATACGTAAAATATAATTAGTGACGGATATTCCGTCGCTAATTAGTAAATAACTCCGTTGCAAAAAGTGCAATATTAGACGACGAATTTGAAAATTCTGTCGCTAAACTTTTAGTAATGGACTTTTATACGAGGGACTTTTAGGGATGGTATATCCGTCGCTAAAAGTTTTTGCGATGGATTTTTGGCTTTTAGCGACAAATTTCCTTGTCGCTAAAAGCCTTTTTTCTTGTAGTGTTTCTAAGAGATTGAAGTTTGATGGCTATCACCTTATCATCACCTTGGAAATCATTTCTTAGAGTCTCCCATGCTTCTTTTGCACTTCAACCCTCATGATTCTTGGAAAAATTGGATCAGTAACATTTCTTTGAATGAGTGAAAGAGCACTTGCATCTTTCTGTCTCTTTTCATATAGTTTCTTTTTTTGATTCAGTCATAGCCTCTGTTGTACTAGGTTCAGAAAACCCTTCTACGATTGATTTTCAAAGGCCAAGTGATTTAAAGATTGTCTTCATCTTTACAAACTAGAAATCATAGTTTTCACTATCGAAAGGTAGAATACTTACTTGCTGATTTGAAGAACTAATGTTGGCCATGATATCTTAGATGCAATTTCACTCCTTTGCTGTACCACGACAAGAAAAAGGACTTTTAGTGACGGACAATTCCGTCGCTAAAAGTCTTCATTCCGTCGCAAAAGGCTTTTAGCGACGGGGTATCCGTCGCTAAAAGTCTGTCGTTAATAACCCCGTCGCTAAAAGTTTGGCGACGGAATTTGGTGATTCATCGCTGAAAATCTTAGTTTTACCGACGGAAATTTCCGCCGCTAAAGGTATTTTTCCAAAATTTTCCTTTTTTTTTGGCCAAAAAAATTAAAAAAGGACTTTTAGCGTCATAATATCCGTCGCTAAAAGTCTGTCACAAATAGTTGACCATTTTCAGTAGCTAAATTTTGATGCTAAAAATCCATCGCTCACAACTTTGTCCGTCGCTAAAAGTCCAGAGTCAAAAAATGAAGTCTTTAGCGATATATTTCCATCGCTAAAAATCAAATCTGATTTATTTGAAGTACTTTTAGTGACAGAATTTCGTCATAAAAAAAAATATTTCTCAATTTTTGTTTATTTAAATATTCAAACCTATGTCCATCGATCGTTAATCATAATCAACCAATCTAACAATAATTTCCTTCTTAAAGCTAGCATTCATTCTTTATCAAATTTCAAGTAATACAAATAAGATTTAAGTCATACACCACCAACTAAAACTCAATACCAAACTAACAAAATTAGATATTCACTAAATATAATTGATCACATCATACAAATCTATAAAACAAAATTACAATTTTCATTGAAACATACAAAATATAAGTCAGGAACCTTGCTCCAAAATCCTGAGGTGGCCATCGAGTCTCCAGCAGCACAAGATCGAAGCATCAGTCCTGCAAAATTGTGGTGAAACATACAAAATATAAGCTAGGACTAGAGGAATCCGTGCACATCAATTGCCTAAACCTTATTGGTGCAATCTATAAAACAAAATTACAATTTTATGAAGCAGCAAGTGCCTAAACCTAGAGATTAGCATCGCCGAAGGAATTGAGTTGGTCGATTATCCAGAAACAGTCTGGGACTCGGGCTTCTTCGCCACTTTCAAGGCTTAAAACCGTCAAAATCATTATCATCCAAAACAACAAAATCGCCAATACCAACCCAAGAAACCCTAAAACCACACGGAATTACAATTAAATACCAGCTTTTACCTTCTTCTAGGCCTTCTTGGCAAAATACTTGGCAATGTCCTCTTTGGTGATCTTTCTTGACGACGAGGAAGTCGATCGCTTCCTTCTCCTGTCGCGGTCGTTGTTGTCACGGCGGTGCATGCTGCGGCTGCTAGATTGTTGCGGCGGCGGGGATGTGTCACGGTGGGGTAGCGGAGGAGGTGGCCGGAGAAGGACGGACGAGTTGCCAACAAAAAGAGAGGGAAGAGAGAGAAGAGGGAGAAAAGAGAGAGAAACACTACAAGAAAACAGGCCTTTAGCGACGGGAAAATCCGTCGCTAAAAGAATTAGCGACGGATTCACCGTCGCTAAAAATCCCTCGTATAAAAGCCCGTCACTAATAGTTTAGCGACGGAATGTTTTAAATCCGTCGCTAAATATGTCATTTTTTTCGACGGATTTATTTTTAATTAGCGACGGATATTCCGTCGCTAATTATATTTTTAGAATTTTAATTTATTTTTTTTGTCAAATTAGCGACGGATAAAATATTTTAGTGACGGAATATTCCGTCGCTAAAAAACTTATTTAGCGACGGAATATTCCGTCGCTAAATAACTGATTGTAGGAATACTTTTAGCGACGGAATTAATCCGTCGCCAAAAGTCAATTTTTTTTTTGAATTTTTTTATTTTTCAATTACCCAGACCTGTAATACAATTTTCAATTCTCAACAACAACGCGCAATAATCAATACAGAAAGAAATATATATAATCAATTATAAAAAATATTTATTATAAAAAAAACTCATATATGTACAAGCCGGGAACCGGATACAGCCGGTTAGGAGAGGGGAGAAGAGTACAAGCTGGGCGCGGGGGGCGGGGGGAAGCTAGGAACGGGCACGGGAAGGGGCTCATCAGGGGTTGCCGAGTCCCGGATCTGGATCCTGCTGATCCGGGGCCGGCTCGGCCTGTCCAGCAGTGCCCTGCTCCCTGATCATCCTCACCACCACTGTAGCAATGCGCTGGATCTCCTCGTCGTCCAACTGAGGACGAGGAGCCGGTGTCTGTGGAGGGGCAGCAGGGGGTGAGGACGCTCCTATCACGGCACGAGCAGTCGTGCTAGGCAGGCCGCGTATGCGGCCTTTCGGCCGATTCACGACCTCCGGCGTATCCAGCCATCGCTTCAACCCCCAGTACTCGCAGCCGTACTAGTGGACGCTGATGGCTGTCCGGACTGCTGCTCGGACCCCCTTAGCTGTTCATACGAGGCCTGCAAAAATAGTGGTTTAACGATATGTTAGGGCATTAATTAACGAAACAGACATTGAGGATAGAAAGAAAAAACATTAACAACTTAAATAAATTGACTCACATCGATCCGCCGGGCAATATCTGAAATATAGTCGCCCGCCCGGTGCGTCTCGTCCTTGTCCTTCTTCCGCACGTGCGTCTGAGTATAGGTCAGAGCTATGACCTCATCCTCCTCCAGATCCGGGTGCTCGACCGCGTTCATGTGTCGGACGATGTCGTGTGGCACCGACCCCCCCGTGTGCGTCGGATCTCTGTTCTGTCTGTTCTCAGCCCCGCTCTTACTCTTGGCGTCCCAACCTGGATCCGCAGCCCACCGATCTATCATCTTCCCCCATACACGGTGAGATATCCAATGTGGGGGATATCTCGTCATGTCCGTCATCGGGGCACCCGCGGGCAGCGCCTTCTTCGCCCGGTCCCGTGCATCGTGGAGCCATCGGCGGTAATTCTTGCCGATGTAGGCAAAGAAAGCCTGCTGCCCCAGTACCTGCTGCTGAGGCGTGTCAAACGTGAACCCCTCCTGTAAGGCATTCAATAACACAAATTAACAACATAAAACAAACTGTAATTAAACATTTACTAACGCTGAAAAAAATACTTCACCGTACCAGCCACTCCTCCCATAAGGCCTCCCTCGCAGCGGCATCCCAGTCCTTCCAGTACAGGCGTGGCTCGAAGAATCGGCCCTTCACAAGAACGCCGATCTTCGTCCTCGCCTGATTCTCCAGGATCCTGCCAAAGAAGTAAATAAATAAATTAATACAGTTCAAATATAAATTAACAGCCCAAAATTTTAAATATAAGGCATGAGGTGATATTTTTAGTACTTACAGGCCCTCCTGCGTGAGCGTAACTCTCTGTTTACGCTGGGGGTCGATGCGTACCCCGCGTGTCGGACCACGGCCTCGTCGAGATCCTACAAAACACAGACATTAATACAGTTCAAATATAAGGCTAGCGAAAATGTTGCTTACATTTAATATCCTTTAGTGACGGATTTTAGAAGGATGATGGGCAGAGATCATGGGAAGGCTAAAGGCTGTTAATAATTACAAATTATAGACCTTTTCTGACAGAATTTGCATGTCCGTAAAGTTCCGTTGCTAAAGTTCATTTGAAAAATATTCTACAAAGAAAAAATTCAGAGAAAATGAAAGAAAAAAAAAAGAGTACGGAAAACCTTGTACCTCATTCTCTCGGTTCAACACATCCCATACATGTCCTCTGATCATATTCCTGTATCCATGCTAAAGTTACCAATCGTCGTCAGTTTAATCGCATCCAGGACCTCCAATCGCCATTAAGAAGATTGAGGACTTGGGACTCCGTGGGAAGTGCAGGGATAGCTCCTTTTTTGGTGGTTGTGATGGCTCCACACGCACATGCAAACCTAAGTATTTCCTTCAACCTTTCTTCATCCTGCATTTTACTATCCGTTTCAATCATAATTAGCTCAACCATCTAAAGTCTCATTTGTTCAGAAATCAACTGTAAAAATAGAGGATTCGAATGCCATAAGGAATACTAAATAAATATAGTTACCTCGAGTACAGATTGGTCGTCGACAATCTTGCATAAGAGCGCACCGACGAACGAGTCTCCAGCTCCTGTTGTATCAACTGCTGTAACATGGAAAGCCTCCACGGCTCCATGGAAATTCTGCATTGTGCATAAGGAAGGGGTGGGGTGGGGGGGGGGGGTGGGGGGAGGAGGGGGAGAGGGACAACTGTTAGGCCTAGAAAGAGTTTCATGCAATTGTGTTGGAATTTGATTTCTAAGTAACGCTTCAATCACAATGCACCCCTTTGTTTTGGACTTTTCTGCAAGTGGTTATTAGCTAGTAAAGCTTCAAACGTAAAGCACCCCTTAGCTTTGGACATTTAGGTAAGTGGTTATTAGATAGTAAAGCTTCAAACGTAAAGCACACCGTAGTTTTGGACTTTTAGGCCAAGTGGTTCGCTTGGCTTGCACAAAGTTTCATCCTGCACCAACTAAAGGGTAGTATGATTACATTTCCAACGAGTCAACCGACAAAATGGCCAATTCGATGCCATCTTATGATTCCAAATTAACAATGCCTGGTCACATTAGGTGAGGTGAGATCTGGGATGATCCCAAAAGGATAAGCTTAAACAAAGATCGAATTTTCCGAGTATGGATTAGGGTTTTCCGGAACCAGCATCCTGATCATAGTTCCTTCATATTCAAGGTGAGGAGTCAAGACTCCACTACTTTGTTGCAGTAACATGATTTGCACCATGAGTTAGAAACCGAGAGTACAACTGGAAATGTAGCATTTCCATCCCTCACCTACCTATTGAAGTTTTTACATTCAGAAACAAGTTAGAGAGCAGCATTTGCATACCTTAGTTCAATATCTGCAGCCCTTCTCTCCAAGGGTAACCAAGAGGAGCTTCAAATTGGGGTGCCACAAGGACATCGCCGACTCATCATTAATTCTATCGCTGCCAATGAGGAACTCAAGCTCGACCTCGATCACGTCTGCCTTGTCCCAGATGCTCATGATCTGCTCACGCGCCTCCTCGGGCGATAGCCACAGCGGCAGCCGGAGGTTTGGGTCATAAGAGAGCAGGGCAGCTGCATCCTTTGCCACCTTCATAGCCTTTAGGTGGGCTGATCTGCATGGCTCTACAATCAAACTTATCGACCCGTAATGGAAAACTTTACCCTACAGAGAAGTAAAGAAATCCCATCAAATTTGAAGCAATAGTAACTAATTTAATCTCCAATTTATCGAAGTATCAAAAAATGAAAAAAAATAAAAATAAAGTACTTTCTGGTAAACATAGTTGTCGACCACCTGGGTGTTGGTAGCCCATGATTTGGGTTGAAAAACAGGTAATAAAGTGTGTTACTACCCAATTGTAGCTATTCTTTGAATTGGTAATTCTTTCCCAATTTGACTATTGGAGACAATTATGTTTGCTCGTCCCTAAATTGTTAACGACATTCATTTGTTGAAAATAAACGAAGTATAGTTAGTGAGTATTTATCGGTTGACCATAGCCGTAGCTATCATCGTACAATCAAAATAAGAACCAAAACTTTTTTTTTTATTCCAAACAGATTAGCAAAACATCAAGAGAATCCTAAGCAAAATATACACACATAACATGTGCTTACAATTTTCTTCATCTTGTTTGTGAGTTTAAAATTATTCTTTTATCTTTTTTGCAAGTTTAACACAAAATAAAATAAAAGAAAAGACATCAGATTACATGCATACCCTTATATCACATTTTGATAATTCTAACAAAGACTATAAAAAAAATTATCACAAAAAAGAACATGATTCTGGCGAGGAAGCAAATTAGTTATCAATGACATAATATAAAGTTCGTACCATACTAATATACTAAGCCTTCCATCACCCGTTAATGCCATCATAAAAATAAAACACAAAAACTAGCAATGAGTTGACTACAAATGTCCTAACATTCAAATTTTATTAATGTCACATCAATCAAAACAAAACAATAGTCAGCCCTGATCCAAAATAATTTGTTCGTAAATTAATGGTTAGTTATATATTGTAAAAACCCTATGACCTAAAAGTCATTATAAAAGTCCTTCTTCATTATTTAGTAATATGGACATTACTAAAGTATTACTCACTTGAGTATCTTTTTTTCCCTTAAAAGAATAAAATTTTAGAGACAAAAAAAGTCTAAACTTTTCTCTCTTTCTTCTATTTGAAAAAACTCACGAAAAGAGAGGAAATAAGTCTCGTTCCTTTCTTTTGCTTTCATTTTCCATACAAAAATAACTCATAAACAAGCCAGTAGTTAGAAAATTAGAGCTTCGAATTTCTAATAACAGCTACAACAGGCTATAATAATAATATAATACCTTGACAAAAGTGTCATGATTCCAATGAAAGCAGCAGAAACAGAGAGACGAGCAAATTTACGTACCAATCTAATAAGCTCGAGATTGAGCTCGCCGGGCTTCAGCAGCATGTCGGCGCTGGGTTCCAGTAGAACATGAACTCGCGCTCCCCGTCGCCCCGCAGCGTCACGAAGGCGAGCGCGGTGCAGTTGCCGGTGTCGAAGGTGATGCCCTCGCCGGAGACGACGTTCTCGTCGAGGATCCCGGCAAGCATGCGGCCGAACTCGTCGTCGCCGAGCTTGCCGATGAACGCGGCCCTGCCGCCGAGGCTGGAGATGGCGACGGCGACGTTTGCCAGGGCTCCGCCGGGGGCCTTGAAGATGTTAGTGTTGGTGGTAGATTGTTACGTAATGTGTTTGTATTGATTGAGAAGTTCAAGACCCAAAATGTTTTGTTCTTTGTCCCACATTGGAGAGAAATTGAACTTTCTCTCTCCTTATAACCAAGCACATGATACATATCAATTGAATTATTTTGAGATGTTTTGGACGGAAGATTGGGAATGCTATTGTGCGGTGCACCGCACGCGCGTGCGCATGTGGCGCATTGTGTTCGCTTTACTGGGCGCACTTAGCACTTTGCACGCTTGCCGCGAGCGCGTATAGCGCGTTGATTTATATATGATCTAACGACCCATAATTTTACTAATTTTCGAAATTGTTTCTTTCAATTATTTATTTTAATGACTTTGAAATAATTCCGAAAAGGGACCAAAAATAACAGTTATTTCTGTTATTTTTTGAATGGTTATGTCTCTTCATGAAGGGGTGGCTGTTGAGCTCGTATATAAGATTCTGAAATTCAGAATAAAAAATCACTTGGCATTTTTCCTAATTTCGTATCTCAAAATTTTCAGTTATATACACACAATTTCGAGGAGCAATTCTGAAACGAATCTTCAGAATTACTATCTGCAGATTGTTGGTTTAAGTAATCCTGGAGGTGATTTGCCATTAACCCGGTAGCAAACTCTAGTCGAGTGGGGGAAAATATCGCCTTAAAGACAGTGTCTTTAGACGCGCCTCAAGCCATTAAATTTCCGTTTTCTTCTTCCTTTTTTTTTTTTTTTCTGCAACTCCTCTCCAACAATTTTAAGGCGATATTTGAAGGAAGGAGAATCAGCAATGGCGGCTTTCCAAGTGATGAATCAGGACTTCATGAAACTGGATAGGTTTGATGGAACGAATTTCACCCGTTGGCAAGACAAGATGATGTTCTTACTCACTGCACTAAAGGTTCAGTATGTTTTGGATCCTAATCTGCCACCACTTCCGGAAATTACTAACAACGACTCCGACGAGACCAAAGCAGCACGAAAGAAACGTGAAGAGGACGGACTAGTTTGCAGAGGACACATTCTGAATGCACTTTCGGATCGCCTCTATGACCTGTTTACATCGTCCAAGTGTCCAAAAGAAATCTGGAAGGCTTTGGAGAACAAGTACAATAATGAAAAGCAAGGTGCAGATAAGTTTCTCACTCTCAAGTATTTCAAATTTACTATGAATGATAGTGAATCTATTTTGGATCAAGTTCATTAGTTGCAAATCCTTGTTTCCAAACTGAAAGACCTAAAGGCTGAGGTTTCTAAACCATTACAAGTGGGGGCTATTATTTCTAAACTGCCTCCTAGTTGGAATGGTTACAGAAAGAAACTTCTGCATACCACAGAAGATTTTACTGTTGAGCAAATTCAGAAACACTTGCGAATTGAAGAGGAAACTCGGGTTCGCGATAAAAGTTTTTCGATGAATTTTAACTCAAAAGTAAACTTTGTGGATCAGAAAAATTTTCAGAATGAAAATTCTGGTGGAAACAAGAGGAAAATTTCTGAAATAAACAACTCTGGCAACTCCAACAAGAATAACAAGAAGAACAAAACTTGTTATAATTGTGGGAAAAAGGGACATTTTAGGAAGGAATGCAGAAACAGGAAAAGGCAGAAAACAGAAAATGCTGGAAGTTCCCATAATGCAAACGTGGTGGAAGACGACATCAATGAAGTGGTTGCCATGATTTCTGAATTGCAGATTGACATGATTGCTGAACTCCATATGGTAACTTCGAGCAAAAATTCTGATTGGTGGTATGATTTCGGGGTTACAGTTCATGTTTGCAACGAGAAGTCCTTCTTTAAGGATTACGAAGAGGCAACGGATGGACAAGTGTTGCTGATGGGGAATCATAGTTCTGTCAAGGTTTTGGGCAAAGGGAGTGTTGAACTTCAGTTTACTTTAGGGAAGAAACTAGTTCTACTCAATGTGCTCCTTGTTCCGAAAATTAGGAAAAATCTTGTATCTGCTACTCTTCTTTGTAAGAAAGGCGTTAAAGCCTTGCTTGAGTCTGATAAGTTGGTCCTGTCTAAGAGTGGAGTGTTTGTTGGGAAAGGATACTCATGCGATGGCATGTTTAAGTTATCTATTAATAAAAACGTATCTGATTTGGCTTACTCTGTTGACTCCTTTTCTTTGTGGCATGGTCGTTTAGCTCATTTAAATTTTAGATCATTAAAATTCATGTCTAAGCATGGTTTAATTTCATACAATCATGTGAAAAATGTTAAATGCCCAATTTGCATTCAAGCAAAGTTGACTAAACAACCTTTTCCTAATGCTGAAAGAACAACACAATTGCTAGAACTTGTGCATTCTGACATTTGTGAAATGAATGGAGTCTTAAGTAGAGGTGGCAATAGACATTTTATCACTTTTATAGATGATTTCTCTAGATATACTTATGTGTATTTAATGAAACATAAAAGTGAAGCTTTTGATATGTTCAAGCGCTATAAATCTGAGGTTGAGAATCAAAAGGAGAAAAGGATTAAAATTTTTCGTAGTGATAGAGGTGGAGAATTTTTTCCTACTGAATTTGATTCTTTTTGTGAAGAGCATGGCATCATACATCAGAAAAGTGCACCCTACACCCCACAGCAAAATGGTTTAGCTGAACGAAAAAATAAGACACTTACGGAAATGATAAATGCTATGCTCTTAAATGCTAGATTGCCTTTAAGTTTATGGGGTGAAGCATTACTTTTAGCTTGTCACGTGCATAACAGGATAACTTCGATGAAAACCAAGGTTTCACCATATGAACTATGGAAAGGAAGAAAACCTAACCTAAGCTATCTTAGAGTTTGGGGTTGTCTTGCCTTTTGTAGGGTTCCTGATCCTAAGAGAACAAAGTTGGGACCAAGAGCTCTCAAAAGTGTCTTTGTGGGATATACTGAAAATTCCAAGGCCTACCGCCTATTAGACTTAGAGTCTAATGTCATTGTAGAATCTAGAGATGTTGAGTTTATCGAAGATAAATTCAACTCCGATTCTAATTTTTCAGCACCCACAATTTTACTTGAAATTGACTCGAATGTAGGTTCATCTCGTGAAA
Source organism: Escallonia herrerae (assembly GCA_033070095.1). NCBI lineage: Eukaryota > Viridiplantae > Streptophyta > Magnoliopsida > Escalloniales > Escalloniaceae > Escallonia > Escallonia herrerae. Next base: position 118,906 of record JAVXUP010002220.1, on the reverse strand, counting down.
ATGAGAGTGTTGTGCCTAATAACACAACAGAACCTAGGAGAAGTCAAAGAGCTAGAAAAGAGAAAATATTGGATCCCGATTTTATAGACTCTCAAGCAATCTCTTTCTTGGTGGAGGGTGATAGAGAGAATATTCTCAAGGAAATTCCCATGTTGCTAAATATGGAAGATGATCCAAAGACATATTCTGAAGCAATGGCTTCCAGAGATGTTCCCTTTTGGAAAGAGGCAATCAATGATTAGATGGACTCAATATTATGTATTAATACTTGGGCGTTAATTGAATTGCCTCAAGGATCTAAACCAATTGGATGTAAGCGGGTGTTTAGAAGGAAATATAATACGGATGGGTCTACACAAACCTTTAAGGCTAGATTGGTAGCAAAAGGTTTTAGACAAAAGGAGGGCATAGACTATTTTGATACCTATGCACCTGTGGCACGAATAACGTCCATTAGAGTGCTTTTTGCACTGGCATCTTTATATAAGTTGCATGTACACCAAATGGATGTTAAGACTGCATTTTTAAACGGTGACCTTGATGAAGAGGTGTACATGGAACAACCCGAAGGATTTGTTATGCCGGGAAATGAAAGGAAGGTTTGCAAATTGGTTAAGTCTTTGTATGGCTTGAAGCAGGCACCAAAACAGTGGCATGAAAAATTTGACTCTATTATTTTATCTCATGGATTTAGACATAATAATGCTGACAAGTGCATTTACTCAAAATTTACAGATGCATATGGTGTTATTATATGTCTTTATGTGGATGACATGCTCATATTTGGTACGAATTTGGAAGGAATTTTTGAAACAAAAGAGTATCTTAATTCTAGATTTAAGATGAAAGATCTTAATGAGGTTGATACTGTTTTAGGAATTAAAGTTAAGAAACATAGTGGGGGTTACGCTTTATCTCAATCACACTACATTGAGAAAATGCTTCTTAAATTCCAGCATTTAGGAATTAAAGAAGTGAGTACCCCATATGATTCTTCTTCCAAATTGGGTGAAAATTCTGGTAGAGCAGTTGCTCAACTAGAATATGCGAGTGCCATTGGCAGTCTAATGTATGCAATGCATTGTACTAGGCTTGATATAGCATTTTCAGTTTGCAAACTTTCTAGATATACAGGTAATCCTGGTGTTGATCATTGGAAAGCTATTTGTAGAGTCTTTGAGTTTCTTAAACGAACCATAAAATTAGGACTATTTTACAATCACTTTCCTGCAGTACTTGAAGGGTACACTGACGCTAGTTGGATAACTAGTGCGAGCGATAACAAGTCAACGTCAGGTTGGGTGTTTACCCTCGCGGGAGGAGCTGTTTCTTGGGCTTCAAAGAAACAGACTTGTATAACACATATATTGATCATATTTCCTTTTTGGTCCATCCCAAAAAAATTGGTTACTTCAAAATTCAGAAAGATTATGTAGGTATTTTTATATATTTATCCTCTTTGTGCTTTTTTATTCTATTTCTCTCTCAACATTTAACTCTCCACCAACTCATTTTCTCTCTCCTGACCCACCTTCTTACACTTTTTTATTCGATTTCTCTCTCCACATTTAACACTCCTCTAACTTATTTTCTCTCTCCCGACCCACTTTCTGCCCCTGCTCTCTTTAAAGGGTAAAATGTAAAACGCACAATATATGACATAAATCCTTAATATGCGTAAAAAAATGATCGAATTATGTAAGATGGAGGGAGTATATTGTACGGTTGTTATAAAAATTATGGGACCTTGATTTGAGCTGGAAACAATTATGGCTATTTATGGAATTTGTTACATTTAAAGAAATTATTTTTAATTCAAAATTTCAGAAAAATTTAAATTTTTATGCTGTTTTAAGCAACAAAATATTTTATAAGGATAAATTAAGAATTTTGGGTTATTACTAAGTCTCGAGCAGTGTGTGGAGTTTTTAACTAGGTTTGGCCGTATGTGGGGCCCTTAGGGTTTACGTTATTTTGTGATTATAAGTGACATTGTTTGGATAATTGATTAGGTTTATAGTTTAGTAGCATAGATTGTATTTTGGTAAATAATTTGCCCAATTTAGGTTAATTCAAAGGATTTTAAATTGAGGTTGCTTACGTTTGCATTGTTTGAATTGAGATAAGAGATTTCTATCCGAAACCTAATTCTTCATATTTGATCCCGTATATTTTAATTCTAATTTGTTATTGAATCTCTTTCGACTCTATTATGTTTTGATATGGGAATGCATTATTGCTTTAAAAACCTTTCGTAGAGCCTTAAATGTTCATTGAAACTCCTATCAATGCTTATTATATATTGCCCATCTAGCCTCGATTTACATGTTGATTTAGTGATTATTATTTTTTTCTGCATAATGACATGAGATAGTGTATTGAGGCATTAGAAGGATGATCTGTATATGGGGTGATATAAAGATGGTTTGTTTACTGCAAGAGACGAAGGCTAATACCTTAATGGACTACTTAGTGTACATATGCATATATAGTTACCATTCTTATTGAGCACTGTCTTTGTGGCTTTGCTAAGTGTTACCCTGCACTGCCTGTGTGGCTTTGCAATTGCTCATGTTTTATTATTTGCACTGTTTATAGTGTATTCAAAAGTATTCTTATTGATATCTTATTTAAGGGATTGAGTTGAATCTCATTGCTATCGTATTAAATCTGTAAATAGTTTCTATCACTCCATTGATTCTTGAGCGACCTTATTAAGCTCTCAAAAGCTCACCCTTGATTGTTCCCCTTCTGCAGATAATAATCATCAGTAGACTACATGAAGATGATCTAAAGCCTTGTTAAGAAAGTGTATTTCGAGAGAAAAGCATGTTTAATTCATTTTCTTGAGTACTTAAATTTTAGTCTTTTCATTTAGGAAAAATTATTGAGAATTTGAGTTATTGTATATGTAGAAGCTCTGACATACATTGGTGTTGTTTTTTGAATTAAGGTTATCCGTGTAATTAAGTTATCGATCGAATAATTGTCTAACGCTTGGAGATTTTTGGGATGTTACATGAAACCTACAAAAGTTGGTTTTTAACTAGCTTAGTTTTGAAAACTGTTGCCAAAATTTTAAAAAACCAAACACTCTAACAAATTAGAGTTTTCAAAAATTTGCAAATTGTGCCAAACAACTAAAAACCAAAAGTGTTTCAAGCATACCCCAAGTGTTGGGAGCTGTGAAATTTTAAGGACATTTGAAGCATAGTTATCGATTTGTACCGGTATTGGCCGTACCGACAGGTAGTACCACTTTTGTCTTCTGCTGGTATGGTATTTCTTTACATTTTTTACATGTCCAAATATTGCTCTTTAACGATTGTATCGGCCTTACAGGTGATACCCGTCGAGATGTTGTCTTTGTACCTTAGAAAATATAAAAGTTACAAATTTTGTTAGGATATTGAGTAAATTGACCATATAAAGATTAAATAGAAGAAAAAAAATGTAGGTTCTATTAAAATTAGAGCCTCTACAACCTCTTTCTTACAATATTAATTACAACTTGCAAAATCTTCCCTGATAAATTTTCAGTTTGCTGTTAGTTTTACTCTTAACTTTGATTCAATTAATAGCTAAAAGCTTTTATTAGATTATTTCATCTATATGACGTACTGTTTTACATACTCACAAACAACTTATTCTTGAACCTAAATCGTTATTCTTGGACAAATAACTTATTCTTTTATAAGAATATGTAATGATATAATCAGAAAATGGAGCAATTCTAGAAGAAATAATTCAATTGAATATGCTACTGTTCGTAACGTCATCGTGGAACAAACATCTAATTCGGGAACACACAGCTTAGTTGAAAATTGAGGGTATTCAAGCTTCTAAGAACTAACATTTTAATCAATAGGAGCTGTGGGGAAGAAAATATATGTATATGTTTTTAGTTAACTAATGAGTGGGTGTTATGTGTATGTACTTGACAAAAATTTGAGGCGGTACTGAGACGATACCGATACCTATTGGTACCATAATGGAGAAAACCGGCATCTACTCAGTACGTATTCATGACTATAGTTTGAATAGGAAATTTGATGGCTCTCACTACCTAGTTGCAATAACTAGTTAAAGCATTTTTTAATCCAATTCATAGTTAACAGGAAATTTTTAGCATAGAATCACGAATGAGGAGGTGGGTCGAATCACCACCTTCTCCACACTGCCTTTCATCCCCCACCGCCCCCTCTCCCTCCCAAATCTTTCCTCAGTCGTCATTTTGACTCTAAACTTCCAGCCAAAGCTAACTGATAAATGTCATGGGTCTCTTACTATAAATATGTTTATCTCTAGAGGGTAGACAAGTATTTTCACATTCTTTGTATTAATGTAAATAATGTTCCTGTTTTGGGTAATGATATGAGATTGAGATACAACTTCCTCAAATGGGTCTTGCAATACCATTTCCATCTTTTTGCAATACATGTAGTTAACCTGACATCAGAGCCAATTCACATTCATCAAGTTTTTTAGTTCTTTCATTTCTTAAATTTAGACTCAAAACTCTGGTCAGCATCCCTTTCTTCTTCTTTCTCTGCTGGAAATTCAATCCCCCTCTTTGGGTATAAGTCATCTTTGTTCTACAGCTGGGTTTGATGCCTGCAAAAATCTGTCATCATTCTTCTTTTTGAAATTGGCAAACATCAGATGTAATATCCCACATTGGATGTGGAATAGTATGAGATGACCCTTATAAGACCTTGCCAAGGAACTCATAAGCACCTACTTGGCTAGCCCTTTTGAGGGAGGCATTGCCTTGTGGTGAGGCCGTGGACCGAGTCGTTATAAATGGTATCAGAGCCGACTCTCAAAAGTTTGGGCTGGGATATCCAGTTGGGTTGCTGATGGTTGGGGAAACGAAGGTAAGCTTAGGTATATCCCACATCAAGAGGATGGTTAGGGCAACGAAGGGTGAGCCCGATATATCCCACATTGGCTAGAGAGAAAGATTCTGGGCTATGTGTGATCGAGCCTTAGCGAGGACGCTAAGGTATAAGGAGGGGAGATTGTAATATCCCACATCGGATGTGGAATAGTATGAGATGACCCTTATAAGACCTTGTTAAGGAACTCATAAGTACCTAATTGGCTAGCCCTTTTGAGGGAGACATTGCTCTGTGGTGGGGCCGTGGACTGGGTCGTTACAGAGGCCAAGGAACTCATAAGTACCTATTTGGCTAGCCCTTTTGAGGGAGGCATTGCCCTGTGGTGGGGCCGTGGACCGGGTCGTTACAGATGCCAAAGAACTCATAAGTACCTACTTGGTTAGCCCTTTTGAGGGAGGCCATGCCCTGTGGTGGGGCCATGGACCGGGTCATTACAAATAGTATCAGAGTCGACTCTTAAAAGTTTGGGTTGGGATATCCAGTCGGGTTATCGATGGTTGGGGAAATGAAGGCAAGCCTGGGTATATCCCACATCAAGAGGATGGTTAGGGCAACGAAGGGTGAGCCCGGTATATCCCACATTGGCTAGAGAGGAAGATTCTAGGCTATGTGTGATCGAGCCTTAGCGAGGACGCTAAGGTATAAGGAGGGGAGATTGTAATATTTCACATCAGATGTGGAATAGTATGAGATGACCTTTATAAGACCTTGCTAAGGAACTCATAAGTACCTACTTGGCTAGCTCTTTTGAGGGAGACATTGCCCTGTGGTGAGGCCGTGGACCGGGTCGTTACATCAGATCTTGAAGAAGTAAGCTTTTGTTTCTCAACTTTTACTTTCGATGTAAGGTTATAAGGTTAGCTTTTACTCTTGAAGAAGTTCTTTGCAATTTGTGTGGATTTTAGCACAATTTGTTAATACTCTTTGCTTGTATCTGTTTTCTTGACATTTTTGAGTCTTTAAATCATCTTTTTCTAAGCATGGCCTCTGAATACACCAAGTGGCCCAAGTTAAATTAAAAGGTTTGAATTATTCTTACTAGTCGTATCTCTTAAATGTATACATAATCAGTAAGGAACTATGTGGATATTTTGGATGGATCAATTGTGGCTTCAAAAGAGTCGGATATAAATTATGCCAAATTGTAACAAGAATGGGAGACCAACAAGTACATAATTTTATCTTAGATTAATAGTTTGATCTGTAGAACCATCTATTTGAATGCATTTGTCAAAATTTACCTCCACAAAAGAGGTTTGAGACTACTTAGAAGGTGTGTATATGCAATAAAACTTTGTGAAGAGATATGAGCTAGAGAACGTGATCCGAGGTGAACGACAAGATGATAAATCTATTCAAGAATTCTACAATGTGACGAATGGAATTCGGGATCAATTAGACTTAACGGATCCATTGCAATTAAGAGAATTAGCAATATATCAAAATGTTCGGGAAGAGCAATAACTTGTTCAGTTTCTTATGGCACTGAATACTGAATTTGAGCCTTTACGAGGCTCCATGTTACATCCCTCTCCATTGCCCAGTGTAGACAAAGTTTTGAGTGAATTGGTGGCCGAAGAAACTAGAGTTAAATCCTCTTTGCTCCATTCCATGCAAACATAATCCGTTCTTTTGGCAACACAAAGGCCTCAGTTCATTCCACTCGCTCCTTCTCGTGGTACTTGGCCTTTTGGGAATTTTAGAGTTACTTTTGATGAATGAAACTTTTGCCATGAAAAGGGACATTGGAAACATGACTGCCCCAAACTTTGAAAAAGAAATAGGAATCTTGCCATCTCTATGTCACTTTTTGCAAAACTCTCGCAATGCTCAAAGATTATAGTCATACTAGTGGGGTTACTCATGAAGATGTCTAGTCAATGGTCACTCAACAAATTCAGCAGTTACTTGCTACTCTGCTTAATGCTCAACCATCTAGTTCCATTGCTATGTCTGCCTCCCCCGTTAGTGCATACTCTATGAACCATTCAGGTAAAACATCATCTTGGATATTTGATTCTGGTGCATCTCTATATGATGCATGATTCTTCTATTCTTGTTGAGCACTCTACATCTTTCATTCTATCTTCAATTCAAATAACAGATGGGTCATCTATGGAAGTACATCAATTGGGTTCCATAGATTCGACTTCATTTCCCTTTGGACAGCTTTGTGTACCTAATGTTTTACATGTTCCAAAATTATTGGTAAATCTTATCTCTATTAGTCAGCTTACTGATGCCGAATGTGATGTCATTTTTTCACCTTTTGGTTGTGTGTGTTCAGGATCGATGTATAGGGAGGCAGATTGGGACAGGTCGTAGAGACGGGGGACTCTACTTTTTGCAAAATCTTTTTGTTTTTCCAGTTATTGTTGAAAAATCTGTCTTCTCTGCTTTCTAGTTAAATAAACACTCGTCTGCATTTCAGCGATGGCATTTTAGGCTAGGTTATGTTCTGGTTCTCGTCTGAAATATATGGTATCCAATGGCCTTTTAGGTGATATTTTGTACTATGATGTTTCAGATTGCAAGGGCTATAAGCTCAATAAATTTAAAGCTCTTCCTTTTGCAAAAGTACTTCTATTTCTTGCTTTCCTTTTGACCTTATACATTTCGATGTTTGGGACCCTCTCCTGTTACAACCAAAGGTGGATCATCCTATTACGTTTCATTTGTTGATGACTATACTTGTTTTAGTTGGTTGTTCCTAATGCATCATGGATATGAATTTTTCAAAATTTAGTCAAACTTCGTTGCAATGGTTGGAACCCTATTTAATTCTACCATCAAAGTGTTTCGAACAGACTTGGGTAAGGAGTATACATGTAATCCTTTTTTAGAGCTTCTAGCTTCTTAAGGAACAATATTGCAATACTCTTGTAGGGAAACACCCGAAAAAAATGGTATGGCTGTAAGGAAACATCCACATATACTTTAGAAAACTCGATCTCTTTTGCTATCAGCTTTCATTTCGAGTTCATTTTGGGGTAAAATTTTCCTTACCTCTGTATACTTAATCACATCCCCACTTTTGTAATTGGAGGCTTCTCCCCCCTATGAAAAATTGTTTGGTCTTCGCCCAGATTACTCTGAACTTAAAGTATTTGGGTGTACTTGTTTTGTTCTTCTTCCTAAAAATGAGCAAAATAAATTGATAACTCGATCTTCTTTATGTCTGTTTTTGGGGTATGGTTTTGAACAAAAAGGTTACAGATGTTATGATCCCATTGCAAAGAAACTTCATTTATCTAGACATGTTTCATTCTTAGAGCAAATTCCATTTTAATGTCTTCCTCCATCTCCTACAACAACTAATGAATAAATTGTTCTCGATCCTTTTTCAAAATTTGAGACCTTATCTACTCATGTAGATTCTAGTCCTGAAATTGTTGTGCCAGATAAAGTCACGTCTTTTCCTTTACCGTTCCCAAGTGATACCCTGCTTAACCAGAGTCCACTGCAGACCCTGATATGCTCGTCCCTCTCCATCACAAGTATCCTCTTTCTTGGCTAAAAGATTACATAACTTGTTTTTCTTTTTTTACCAATCATTTCTTAGTTCTACTCATTATCTTCATGAGCCGGTTTCTTACAGGGAAGCCAATCTTGTTCCTCAATGGCAATATGCTATGCATGAAGAACTTCTTGCACTTCAGAAACTCACATTTGGGATTTGGTAACATTGCCAAATGGCAAAGAAGCTATTAGGTGTGAGTGGGTTGATAAAGTTAAAACCAACTCAGACGGCTCCATCAAACGATATAGGGCTCGTTTAGTGGCGAAAGGGTACTCGCAAGAATATTGAATTGATTATGATGAAACTTTAGCCTCAGTTGCCAAGATGATTTTCATTCGAACTCTCATTTTTATTGCAGCCAAACTGCAATGGCCCCTACACCAAATGGATGTTAAAACTGCTTTTTTGAACGGTGATTTACAAGAAAAAGTTTGCATGAAACCCCACCAGGCCTTCTTTGTTCCTCCACTCAGGGTCTGTCGTTTATTTATGGTCTTTCGTTTATTTATGGTCTTAAACAAGCATCACGTGCTTGGTTTGAAAAGTTTTGCCAAAGCATGACGTATATTGGTTTTTCACAAAGCTTCCATGATCCTGCTCTTTTTTATTCTACTTTGGTGTGGTAGGATTTTATTACTGGTATAAATCAATGATATTATTATTACTGGAGATGATTCATATGGAATATCTAAGTTGAAAGACCACCTAAATGATAAATTTGAGATGAAAGACTTGGACCTTTTTTGTTATCTTCTCGGTATTGAAGATGCGTACTCTCCAAAAGGGTATTTTTTTTTTTATCTCAAATCCAGTATGCGAATGACATTCTTAGTTGTGTTAAGTTAATTGAAGTAAAGGTGGTTGATACTCCTCTTGAACTAATGTTAAGCTTTGCCCCACTGATGGTACTCCTCTGCATGATGCTATTGTTGAAATCTTGGAATCTCTTACCATCATCCGACCTGATATTGCTTATACAGTCCATGTGGTTAGTTGTAACACCCTGAACTTTGATGATGTCTAGCTAATTAGTTTTTTAAAGCGACGATTTTCATACACATTTAGCGTCAATTTGCATGAGCAAAATTATATCGGTTACCTTTAGCGACATTTTTATTACATAATATGCAATTTATGATAGTTAAAGGGGTGAGTTGAAAATTTAAATTTAGTTGGGGACTATCAGATAGTTAAAGATAAAATTTTAATCAACTCTTTATTTTTGGAAAAGGTTCATCTCAGAAAGCGAATATGGAGAGGAATCTGATTAAATACTATTTTCGGCGCAACCACATGGTTCGGATGAAGGGACTATTTACAAGGGTGCACAGTGTGGTTTGGGCATGGAAAAGCTGTGTGTATGCATGGTATTGTGAGATGCAATTTGGGACTGTCACGAGGTTGGATTTGTGTGGCTTTTGTATGTGTGTGTGTTTGAGAATGGGTAAGGAGAAGGAAAGGCAGCCGTGTAGTATGTGTTTTGTGTATGTGTGTGGGTAAGTGTCCTTACAGTGAGTGTGTAAGGTGTGTGCACTACAACAAAACTGGACAGTAAGGACGCCCGTAAAGGGATGCTTTACCAAAAGCGTCCTAAAAAGTGGAATATGGGATGCTACCTAATAAGCGTCCTTTTTTCTGGTTAGTTGTAAGGACATTTTTGTCAAAACGACGACGTTTCAGCTTAAGTTTTCAGTGGTGCACAACAAAAAAGAGGAGATGATGAAAAATGCCAGCCACTAAATACTACACCGTTTTAGCTTTGGGTTTCAACTTTTCTGGCATTTTATTTCTATTTCGGTCTCTCTCTCCACTCGTCTACCATCAATTAACAACATCCATGGCCAAGATGATGAATTCTAGTTATATGATTTATTGTGCATTTGGGGGGAAATTGAATCGGAATCATATTAGTTGTTGATTCACCGAGATTATTCCCCATGAGGGAAGATCTAGTGATAGAGGAACCACTAGGTCCCCAGGTTCTTGGTCTCTAGGCCAAGAATAACAACAACGAGTTATTTTCTCAGTTCAGTTTTCCAAAGTAAAAGTGGTGGTATGCTGAATAGAAATCCCTCATGGACTTGATAGCAGAGTAATGTTCTCGTGTATTGGTAATCCTTAGGAGCACTCACTTCTTCATACTGCAATTTACACTGCAAAAAGAGAAAAAAAAACCGATTTTGTTGAACAATCTACCAATGCAATAGTCATATTGAATTAAAACCAAGTGAACGAGATGGGTCGATGTTCAATTTGATTCTCGAAGGACCAAATAAATTTGCATTTTAACTGCTCCTGTGTAGATGTTGGGCATTCGGATTAATTCTAGTTAGTTAAGAAGAAGGAAATATGGACAATCACTTCGCTTTCTATTAAATTTGAGAACCAGATCTAGAGACTTGGAAGTTTTTGTTTTGTTTTTGTCTCCAAGAAAAGTGACCGCATCATATGCTTATTCCAATTTGAGTTTATTGTGTCCTTACTCATGGATTAATTTTCTTCAAAAACTTTGGCATCAAACCTGTAGAAGAAAAAAGAACAGTTGACCTTATCCCATACAAGCATCTTTGAGCTAATAAGAACAAATGATCGATAACGTAGGCACATACTATTTTCATTTTAAATAGGTAGCTTGCCATCAAGGATGCCCATGTACTGAAAGACTACACAAAGGCACATCCAGATAATGTACACAAATGATAGAAAGTAAAGGGTGAACATAGAAGGAGTTGCCAATACTGTGCAAGGATCGATAGAAAATGTTAAAAGATATATGTGGAGGATAGATAGGCAAACAGATTTATTTGTTGGACTGCTATCCTGACTGCTTCATATGTCAATGGGGAAGTTATGTCATCTGCTGCTCCGGCCTTATCTCGTGCACATGTTGCATTAAACGTGAGTGATGATATGCGTTATGTCATATGTTGCTCCGGCCTTATCTCGTGCACATGTTGCATTAGACGTGAGTGATGATATGCGTTATGTCATCTGCTACTTCGGCCTTATCTCTTACACATGTTGCATTAGACGTGAGTGATGATATGCAAGGACTTTTAAATGACTGATTTCATATGTCCAGTGATGAAGTTAGAGCTGGTACAACTGATATTGCAATGGAAGGGCCTAATACAAAGGCAAAAAAAATTTATAAACTATTGCAAGATTCTCAAGATATGCTATATAAGGATTGCAAAAACTTGTTTCCTTGTTCGGTTGCTTCACATCAAATCTCTCGATAAAATGATCAACAAGGCATTTACATATCTTCTTGAGTTACTAAATGAAGCATTCCCAGATGGTGTATCTCTACCAAAGTCTTGTTACGAAGCAAAGAAGGTGATAAAGGACCTAGGCCTTAGTTATGAAAATATTGATGCATTCCCAAATGATTGTATGTTGTATTAGAAGGAGAATACATATAGAATGCGACGTATGTCATGCATCTCGGTGGGCAACAAATGAGGATGTCTCAGAGGAGGGCTCAAGTTCATCTAGAAAGGGTAAAAGTAGCAGCAAAAGTTTTGCATTATTTCCCACTGAAACAAGGTTACAACGGCTATTCATGTCATCAAAAACAGCTGCTTTTATGAGGTGGCATCATGAATGTCGCACCAAAAATAGTTGCATGCAACATCCAGCAGATTCCCCAGCTTGAAAAACTTTTGACCACCAAAATCTTAATTTTGCTAAAGACCCTCGCAATGTAAGGCTTTGGTTAGCATGTGATGGATTTAATCCATTTAGGACTATGAGCGTCACTCATAGTACATGGCCAGTTGTTTTGATGCCTTATAATTTGCCATCGTGGATGTGTATGAAACAACCTTACTTCATGCTATCATTGCTTATACCATGTCCTGCTACTCTATATATATATATATATATATATATATATATATATATATATATATATATATATATATATATATATATGATCTGTTGCACGCACTGGCAACTTAAGGTAAGTTACCAACGCCATCTGGCCGTCCATCCATTGCTGATGGACCGGCCAGATCTATTTTTTTAAGTAAACTTCGTCGTCCGCTACATTATGTGACTGGCAGTGAAATTTACTGTATTGCCCCCCATTTGTCCGCGAATCCCTTCGACTCATTAAATACCGTCGAGAATTTTGGTCAAAATCACCGTTCGCTACATTACATAATGTAGAGGACAGGTTTTTTTTTTTTAAAGTTAGATTTAGTCTGTCCATTTGCTATGGATGGATGACCAGATCGCACTGGCAACTTATTAAGTTGCCAGCTATAGATACACACACACACACACACAACCATTGATTGAGAAGCTTAAGGATTTATATGATGCATCAATGAAGGAGAACTTTCAAATGCATGATGCGTTAATGTGGACGATAAATAATTTTCCAGCTTACGTTAACTTGTCTGGATGGAGTACTAAAGGAGAGTTTGCTTGCCCTTTATGTCATGAAGATGTTGTGTCCTCAGTGGTTGAAATACAGTGGAAAGTTTTGTTATATGTGACATTGAAGATTTTTGGATGTTAATCATCCATTTCGGAAAGATAAACACTCCTTTTGATGCTGAAGAAGAACGTAGAAATCCACCTCGCTACTTGACTGGGACGATGATCTTAAATGATTTGAAAGACATTGAGATTATATTTGGTAGATGAGTTAAAGATAACCCAGATTTACGATTGAATTGGAAGAAGAAAAGTATATTCTTTAAATTGCCGTATTGGAAGCATAACTTGTTGAGGCACAATCTTTATGTGATGCATATTGAAAAAAAACATTTGTGACAATGTGCTTGGGACATTGTTGAATGTTGAAGAAAAATCGAAAGATCACTTAAAAACACAACTTGATTAACAAGACAAGGGTATAAGACTAGAACTCCATCCTATACATGATGAGTCCAATCAAGTATATCTGAGTCTTTCATGTTTTGCATTGAATAAGAAGGAGAATGATAAATTCTGCCAAGTCTTGAAACATGTCAAAGTTTCAGATGGTTATGCGGCTAATATTTCACGATGTGTGCAACTAAAGCCACCCAAGATTTTGGGTTGAAGAGTCATGACAATCACATCTTAATGCAACAATTGCTTCCATTAGCATTGCTAAAAGTATTACCTAAGCATGTGTGAGGTTCCCCTCGATTAAACTGAGTCGGTTCTTTGACAATTATGCTTGAAAGTTCTTAATCCTCGTGACTTGATTTGACTAGAAAGTGAGATAGCAAAAATTCTTTGCCAGTTACAGAGGATATTACCACCATCTTTCTTTGATGTTATGGTACATCTCACAGTACACTTGGTTACCGAGGCAAAAATTGCTGGCCTGGTGCATTTTCGATGGATGTGTCCAACTGAAAGGTATTTTGTAACAAATTCTTAAGAATTAGTTTTTGTTATTCGGTTTTTCAGTTTAAGCTTGGATCATTAATACATTTTTAAGATCATAGGTATTTGGCTACGCTTAAATCCTATGGGCGAAATCGAAGTCGTCTTGAGGGATTTATTGCAGAAGGGTATATAGCTGAAGAGTGTTTAACGTTCTGCTCTTTGTACTTGGGAAATAATGTCGACAAAAAGTTTAATTGGAAGACTCGAAATGATAGTTCAGAAAGTGTTAATTCTGGGTTGTCTATTTTCCTTAACTCGGGGCGACCACTTGAAAAGGCAGAGATGGGATCATTAGAAAGTGCAAAAGTAAACTTCTAATACATATACACAATCAAATAATGAGCACATATTTGTATTTGTAGGTGGAACTAGAGAGCGTTGATGGCATGTGATTGGTGACTTAAATGGTGACTTAGATGACTATATTTGATGTTACATGGACATTGGATAGGTTGTTAGTCACGAGTCCTTTTGTGGTTGTAACTATCCTATGTGGTAGGCACTTACAACTAGTGGTTATCTTTAACTTTGGAGTCAATGAAATTATTCACTTGATAAATTTAGTAAATATGAAGACTTTGGATGTTATCCTTCAATTTAGTTGGTTTTTAACTTGTTATGGTTGCAATGTGGTATGAACTAAATTTGGTTACATTGGTCTATTGATGATGTGGTATAGATTGCAATTGGTGGCATAGGCGTCACAAATATATAAATATTTATAATTTGGTATAATAAAAATGGGAACACGTTACAATGCTAAGAAGTGTCCCGGAGTCTTCTACTTGAGCACCTTATAGGACGCTCATTTGCGCCTTTTTAGGCCTTACCTTTGTCAATGCACATAACAATGCTAAGAAGCGTCCCAAAAGAGTTAATGGAACGCTCTTTAGCATCATTATAAGGCATGGTGGAGTCTTCTTAATGAGCACTTTATAGGACACGTATTTGCGTCATATTAGAACTGACCCTTGTTGAGGTGCTTGTGTGCGTTGACATAACTTATTGTGACGGGGTCTAATGGGGGCAGGGTTACGACCCCTTTCAAAGCGGCCTTATACCAAAAGTGTCCCTACATAATAATTGTAAGGACACTTTTTAATGTCTTTACAACCCAGTTTTTTGGTAGTTTTGTACCCGTATATAAGTGGTTATGGAGTGATTTTGTTGCGTGTTTGCAGGTCTAAGGGTGGAGCAAAAAGGGCGTTGTGCGGCTATGTTTTTTTTCGGTGTAATAAATGAGCAAAAAAGGATTACACCATTGCACTAAAATAGGTGTGTGGTGTGTGTGTGTGTGATGGATATTGATGTGTGTGTGTGTAAATGATGGGTATTGAGCGTGTAGTGTGTGTGTCTATGTATGTAAATAATGGTTATTAAGCGTGAATTGTGTGTTTGTAACTAGTGTAGTGTGAATGTATCGTGTGTGTCTATTTTGGTTTGGTGTTGGAGCAATGTAGTAGAGTGTAAGGAGGAAGGAGATGATAGGTTAATGGGAAATAGGTTTGTGCAGTAAAGTGGTACACTATGCTTGCACAATTGTACCATGTGACTGCTGGACATTGTGCAATCATCGTAAAATGCTGAGATTTTATAGAAAGGCTCTTAGAGTAATATTAGAATTACTAGTAAACTTTCAAATTTTTTGTTAAATAAATTCTTTGTTCCTAACCTACTTTGGTCGCACCAAAGGGTCCACCCAGGGTCCCATTTTGCACGACATGTCACACATTCAACGGTCAATTTTTCAATGCTATCAACTGGTCAAAATGTGTACGCTCAAGTCACGTGCATTTTTCATTCACTTTTGCATGACTAAAACTACTTATGTCGCCAACATAGCGAATTTAGCTCCACTTTTCTTAGAAAATATACAAAAATGGACAACGCTCCTCCACCCTCAAGGGGCCAACCACCTCTTCATGGTGGGGGTCGGCCACCTCTTCATGGGGGGTCAGCCACTTCCTTTGTTGGGGGGGGGGGGCGACCACCTCTTCATGGGGGGTCGGCCACTTCCTTCGTAGGGGTGGGGGAGGGGGGTGGGTCGGCCACCCCAAGCTGGGGGGGGGGGGGCTTTTGACACTTTGCTTGCTTAACCCATTCAAACAAACTATGGTACATAACAAATGTTCACTCATCACTCGTGACCGTATGTCGCCCATTGCCACCATCAATGCCATGACAACCGTCACCCGCGCACCATCTTCGCTATGGTCATTGCGGGCTAGTGCGCCACTACCATAACATGTGCCCCGGGCACCAGGTATTGTCTCGTGACGATTATCGTCGTGCCCATGCGCCACAATCATGTCTTGTGTCGTAGGCACCATGCCCATGAGCCACAATCAATGTCTCGTGTTGTAGTCACCGCGCCCATGCGCCATAATCATGTCTCATACTATAGGCACCGCACCCATGAGCCATAATCAATGTCTTGTGCTGTTGGCATCGCGTCATGCACCACAGTCATGTCACATGCCTCCGGGCACCATACTTGTTCACCATACCATGCTCCCCCGCCATGGACGTGGAACATGCTTTGATCCACTCTTCAGAGTGTGTAACATTCCGAGGGGTTCCGCTCGTAGTGCTCCGGCACGAGGACCCTTCGCAGCGGGATAAGCTCGTTAGCGCAAAGTTATTGCCACCTAGGGTGACTTGCATGACACTAGGCACTGAGTTGCGTCCTTCTCCACTCAAGTTATCGGTGATCATCGGTGCCCCAGGACGATGACCCCCGGGTCACTCCAGGACAGGAACATGTCTTTGGAGGGCATTGTGCCTAGTCCGCCTGGCAGTTGGTTACAGGGGCAACCCTCGCCACTGTCAGGTTCTCTACGCATCTCTTGATGCAAAGTTGTGGGATTCATTAAGGGCTTGGACCGGTGGCTAGGGCAACAGGTTTACTCTGATCATGCTGTCAGGTTTTGTCAGTCTCCTCAGACAGGTAGACTGATGCTGTGTAGGGCAAGTAGCGCAAATTTGAGAACTGGCAGTCCAACAGAGAATCGGTATTTTTGGGACCCCTGGGGATGTGTCACTCTCAGGGGGTGCCATGTGGCAATTAATGACACCTGCATATTTTGCCTATAAATAGTGGACTTCAGAACTCATTCAAAAAAAGAATGTTTTCATTTGACAAAAATCACTTTCTCACTCTAGAATCCAAAGCTCTTGAGTTCTAAAGAGAGAAACACAATTGTCTTGTGACTTTGGACATAATATTGATTGTGCCATCGGACCTGACTTGGACCCTAGCTTGAACTGTAGACTGTTGGCCTCTGTTCGTCTCCACCGTGTCTTCACTGCACTGTCACTCCTCACGACCTCTCTGGGAAGCCTTGCTCTCTGCCCTTACTCCACCCTCATTGTCTCTCACTTTGTACATCTGGAAGCTGACTCGGACTGCATCCTTTGTGTCACCTCCACGTAGGTACGAATCCACTTTCCTTGACATCATTTTGGTGACTCCGCTGGGGAGGTGAGCATCGTATTGTAGTCTGCATATCTTTCACACTTAGACATCATGCATACAATGGAGAGCTACCAGGATAACTAGCCAAGCCCTCTTTCCCAATGTGCAACAAGAAGACCATCTCGGTGACCAGGAAGAGACCAGTGTCATACGACTCCATGACTAGCCACCAACCACTGCGCCCGATGTAGAAGCGGTTGTCAGTGCAACCATCCAGCAGTTTACCCCGACTATAGCCAGTCTGCAAGACTCTCAGACCACCCTTATGGCTGCCATCATGAAAATGCAAAGATCCATAGAGGCGTTGGCCTCACAATAATCCATTCCACTATTCCAGCTTTCAGGACCTAGGCTGGCTCTTGATGCCGCTCAGGCCCCAGTATCGAGACCACTGCTGCCTTGATCATCCAGACCCTTGGCGGTAAGACTCACGACATCCTCACCACCCATAACTGATGCGCCTCCTTCTATAGTGCCATCCCGCAAACCACAAGCAGACCTCGAACCGGCATTACAATAGAATCTTCCTGTTGTCGCTCCTTAACATATGCTAACCCGAAGCTCTCCTGAAACCCATGACTCTATTGAGATGGAGCCCAACACTTACCCAACTGAACAACACCAAACCACTGGCCAAGTGGTGGACATTTCTCACCCACCCACCCATGCCCATGTACAATTGCAACCACCAGCCCCTATCATGTATCGACCCTCCATTGCTGCTGCTCATTAAGTTACCCCATCTGGGGGCTCAGGGGCTCGCGGCGCCCTAGCCAGCCATCATCTCTTGTCCACCAATGAAGAACCATCCCCCCACTATGTCACCAAGTCAGACTTGGAAGCACTCATCCACCGCCTGTCGAAGAACTCCGAGCCTGACTCCTCAGCTCGGCTGACAGGATTGTGGTGCATGGCGCGAGGTAGCAATGACAATCCCGGCCACCAAGGCCCCCTTTGAATGCACTGAATCATACTTCACCGAGGCCTCCTTCTTTACCAAGCTTGCTCAGGATGGTGAGAATGCTACTCACATCCACTTGACCAAACTGCCCCACTGAGACGAGCTGTGTGGAAACAAGCCTCCCAAGTCCAAAGCCAAGAAGAATAATAAGAAAAAGGGTTCAACCTCAATGACGCCACCTATTGTTAACACCAACTCCCTGCCTACATCCCTAAAGTCTAAGAAATAAAAGCCTACACCAACCTTCCAACCCATCCTCAAAAACTGCAAAGTGATCTACCAATTATGACGGTGTGCGGGGGCTTTAGGTGGTCCATTATCTGACCCCCTCGACTCTGACCCTCCCATAGAGATCGAATGGTGCTGCGCGGTCGAGCATTGCCCGCTGGACTCTGAACTCACCATTGGCACTGCCCCACCTTACTATGAAGATGGCCCTCGACTATAGGCCAAGGACCTTGAAAAAATTAACCTGGTTGACTCGGGCGAAGAACCCCGACTTACATTGGCACAAAACTTGCCCCAGGCAGAAGAGAGGAATTGGTTACCTCCTTCAAGAATATTGCGATGTATTGGCATGAAGTTACAATGAGATGACTGGATTGAACTCTGCCTTAGTGATGCACCATCTCAATATTGCTGCTGGGTCCATCCCCGTCTGACAACATTCGTGGACTCTCTGCCCCAAGCTCGAGTTAAAGATCAAGATAGAGATAGAACGACTTCTACAGACTAGCTTTATTAAACCTATTACTCATCACATAGGCTCGGCCAATGTTGTCCCCGTACAAAAGAAGAATGGCCAAGTCTGCATTTTTATAGACTTTCAGGACTTGAACAAAGCATGCCCCAAAGAGGAGTTCCCCTTACCCAACATTTACATGCTTACGGAGGCCGCTGCCAGACACGAAACCTTATCTTTCATGGATAGCTTTGCCTGCTACAACCAAATTTGAATGAATCCTGACAACTGTGCCAAGATAGCCTTCCGAACTCCCATGGGTAACTTTTGTTGGAAAGTCATGCCGTTCGGCCTCAAGAATGCGAGTGCTACCTATCAAAGGGCAATGACATCCATCTTCCACAACATGATACACCGTACAGTGGAAGACTATGTCGACGATCTCATCATCAAGTCTAAAAAGAAAAGTGATCACCTCACTAACCTACGAGCAGTCTTTGATCGTTGTTGCCATCTGCTGAAATGTGCCTTTGGAGTGTCTTCCAACAATTTCCTCAGCTTCCTACTCAATCGACAGGGCATCGACGTTGACCCTTCTAAAGTCGCATCCATTCAAGAGATGCCCCCTCCCAAAAGCACCAAACAGTTGACAAGCTTCCTCAGCAAGGTTTTTTTTACCTTTGACGATTTATCCATGCATTGGCCGAACTAATCACACCCTTCTAGCACTTGACGCGCAAGAGCGCATCATGGAGTTAGGGTGTGCCCCAACAGCAAGCCTTTGAATAGATCAAGTCGGTCCTCATGTTTTTACAAACCATGGTCGTGCCACAGTGAGGTATTCAACTCTTACTCTATTTAACCTCCATGCCTAGGTCCATAGGGGCTTTACTTGCCCAAGAGGTGGATGGGGTGGAGCGTCCTGTTTATTATCTCATTTGGTCAATCAGGGGACCTGAAGCCAATTACTCCGAGATCGAGAAACACTACCTAGCCTTGGTTTACGCCTCACAAAAATTCTGACATTACTTTTTGGCGCACCTGATCACACTTGTCACCAAGGCTGATCCACTCTGATACATGCTCATCCGCCCTGCCTTATCTGTCCAACTTACTCGCTGGTTATTGCTCATGGCCCAGTTCGGCTTATCAATCAAGAACCCCACAGCTCTATGGAGTCAAGCACTTGCAGACCTCTTGGTCTTCTTCCCATGACAACAATATGAACCGACCTTGGATCAATTGCCTATGGAGAAGACAGCCCTAATCATCAACATCGATGAACTATGGACGCTTGAGTTCGACAGCTCAGCCACAAGCAAAGGTCCCAATGGAGCACCCATCCAGCAAGAGGGCTACCAACATCATTCTTTAGAACTCATATGGTGTTACCACCTCTCTATCCTTCAAGCTTGCATTACTAGTGTCTAATAACATAGCCGAGTATGAGGCACTCGTCATTGGCCTCATGCTCGCCATCAGTATGGGGGCTAAGGCCTTATGTGTGAAGGGAGACTCAAACTTGACTATGAAACAAGTTGATGGATAGTTCGTGGTCAAGGAATCAGCCTTGGCACCTTATCGTGCCTTGGTACAACACTTGGAAGGAAGACTCAGCTATTTCCAGTATGAATATCATAACAAGTGCCACAACAGACATGCAGACAGTTTGGCCACCATCACTTCAAAGATAGAGGTTGATGGAGAACAACGGATGTGATTATTATCAAAAGGACTTAACCCTGCACAACCTTGAACTTGATATCAAAGGACACTACGGCAGACGATTGGAGGCAGCCGATTATCGAACAACTCAAGGCATCATCTCTTGCTTACGCTTCTACCCTCACGAACTTTTTAATGTTGGGAGATGTGTTGTATAGACGGTGTCCTGGAGGCACTCTAGCTAGGTGTTTGGCATCGAAAGAAGCAAAGCATAAACTTTGACTCGGCCATTAGAAGTGTTACGGCCTCGACGGTCCCCCTCTATACCGTTGCCTTCAATGCATGGGCCTCTTTTGGCCATCCCTGTCCAAGGTTGCTTCAGATATACAATGGGATTGTCCTGAATGCCTATATGTACCAAACAATGTAGAAGCTCTTGTGATCAACGATGAGGGTGATTGGCACCACCCTTTCATCCAATATCTATCTCATGGGAGTTTGCCTCCTGACCGTAGCTCGGCCTGATCTATCAAACAAAAATTGGTCATGTATTTTGTGACGGAAGGCGAGTTATTTTGCAAAGGTTTTTTGGGGCACACCTTGTGATGCTTGCAAGGTGCCCAGGCAGTAAAGGTGATCAATAAAGTGCACAATGGTGACTGTGGGGAGCATTAATGATCTCAAAAGATGTATGCAGAATTGCTAAGGTTAGAGTACTATTGGCCGACCATGAATCCTACTCCATCTCTCATGTCCGACACTGCCAACCCTGCTAGAGGCACGCCGACAGGATGGACGCATGATCTTAGCCCTTTGCCATTACACTCTTAAGCTCTCGACCTCATCGGTCCCATACACCCGCCGTCTAGAGGTCACATATGGATAATGGTTGTGACGGAACATTTCACAAAGTGGGTTGAAGCCATCCTCTATGAAGAACCACGTGAGGTGATGTTGCTAACTTCTTGCCCGATCATGTCATCTACTGCTTCTGCATCCCCCGGTATATCATATCTGACAATGGCACCCCATTCATCAATAGGGATGTTCGAGCTCTCATGGAAGGATACGACATCAATCATGCCATATTAACTCCTTACTATCCACATGGCAATGGTCAAGCTAAAGCCTCCAACAAGACTCTACTACGTGTATTGTCATGAATGGCTCATGACGCAAGTAGATCATGGTCCGAAAAGCTATGTCTGGCACTTTGGGCTTACAGAACTTGCAGGCACACAGCAATGAAGGCCACATCCTTTTCCCTCATCTATGGCGATGAGTGTGTGGTACCAGCTGAGATTGCGGTTGCCTCGGCCCAACTCTGCCTAAGAAGTGGTATTAGGGAGGAGGAAACTAGGATAGCATCCCTTGAGGGCCTTGATGAAAAAGAGCCAATGTCTTTCACCGAATGAAGAAGTATCATGAGCAGCTCACGAAAGCCTACGGAAAGATAGTCAAGCCCCGATCATTTGTTGAAGGCGACCTTGTCTTCCAAGCTGCCAAGCATGTATGTGCTAACATGTCAGCCCCCAAGTTCACACCAAATTGGGAAGGCCCATTTCAAGTGCATGCAGCCAGAGACAATGGCTCCTACCTTCTGCTCAACCCGGATGGTGGACAGATCACGCCCCTATCAATGACTGCTACTTGAAGAAGTATTATGCATAACAAGCCACAGACTGTTCCTCCAGCAACAAGCCACATATTGTTCCCCCAGCCTTACCTGCCCAAAGCTTAGAACACTTACACACATAGCATTCTTTTGTATATGCACACATGTTTATGACTTATAACTTTTGCTAATTATTACAAGTTCTTACTTTACTCATGTAATGGCATTTTGACTCTAAAACTATCAATGCAAAATCATTCATTTGCCTCAACTATTGTATGTAATGCAACTCTTATATTCTCACACATGTACATTGAGTCACCTGCTATGGGCGGGGAGAGGGGAACACCAATGACCCTGATACGTATTGGGCTGATGTGCCAGCGCCGGCCTGCTCAACAGTCTCCATCATCCTAACTCGCAGTGACGACAAAGGACCTTTGCCTGCCCCCGGCACCCTCGGCACATGAACAGCCGACTCCTCCCTAATCTCACCCCTTGGGCATCATCATTGGGCCCCCCACCAACCTCCTCAACCTCCCTCTCTGAGCTTGCAACGGAGCTCCTGGTAACTAGCGCAGGCATCCCACTCAATCTAGTAGCCGACGCTGATATCAAACTCAAACCTCTATCGCAAACAAACACATCTACCTGCCGACGTTTGCCCGAAGGCTACGCCAACCACTCCACCCAGTACAATCGTAGTTGTTCCCACCACTGAGTGTATTCCACTGTCACCACCCCAACTGAAAATGTCCCAGGCTGCCTCTATTGGGTCGTCGATGTCGGCCACTGGTAGACTACGTCATATCGTGTATACTCGAAGGTAGTCACCACACTGCACGGACTACAATACCCACATAGGGGCTCCAAGTCATACCCAAAAGCTAACGATAGACGGTCAGGGCTGTATCTCACCACATAGTGCCTGGACTCTGCGGGCTTCCTGCCATCATCTATTAGAATAGAAAGCCAACCTAAAAAATATGCAACCAAAAGTATCAGCTCCCTCGTCCCAAGTCCCCTTTCCTGGTCATTCTTGTCATAATGTCCTCTACATGCAACCACGGTGGCACCCTATACGACGGATGCATCTCCATATACGGCCGTCGCAAGGATGCATCACGCCTATCCAGGACCTTCGCCAATGGACACTCTAGCCTCCTAGAACTAGAACACCACAAAGCCACCTGCCGTGATCTGCCTGGCCATCTCACCATACCCATCATTGGAGGCAAATGCTCGAGAGGATAACCTGTGGGTCAATAGTCTAGAAAATGCTCGTACAGATACTGCTGTAGGAACATCTAGTCCACGTATATAGCCACCTAATAGTGCCCATGTGACAGCTTCACGTCATTCACAAACTGATCCAGACGTGAGTACAGAGTGGCCAGATATACGAGAGCCAGCCTAACAAGCAGGCCCTGCGCCATCCGAATAGCAAGCTGGAACACTCTGGAGGAGATGCCGTCCTCTGGTGTCCCCTCAAATACAAACCTACAGATATCGACAAAAAGCATACATCACGACCCTATCCCACAATGCAGTGCATGGCAGACTGAAGTGTTGTTAACTACAGAATAAATTTTCCTAAGTGCAAGTTCTACCTATTATGCATGGCAAGAGTGAAAAATACACAACATACACAAGAATAAGGAAATGAGCCAGTACAAAACTTACCTCGTCAGGAACATCGCTAAGAAGGGCACCATCTCATATCTCTCATTCCCGTGGTACGACCCCATCACGAAGTTGGTCGCATTACCCAGCTTTTGTCCCATCTTCGCCTACGCCGAACCAAAGAAATGCTTGATCCACCCATTATATGTGCCCTTTTGGTGACTCTTCGTTTCTGCCAAGATATCCAACAACTCTGTATGCAGCACCCATTCCTCCCTATTCATCAGGGTTACCCCCGCGTCCTGCTCTCCGTGTATGGGTAATCCTGTCAACATCAGCACATCCAGTAGCGTCGGTTCGATCTCCCCAAACTTTGTCACGAAAGTATATGACCGGGTGCTCCACCTCGACAGTAGTAAGGTCATACCCAGCGTATCTCTGTACAGCTCGAGTCCCCTCGCAGTAATGTCTTTGGCCGGTAACAACCCAAGTGACTGCAGCAACGCCGTTCGTTTTGGGCACTCCAGCATATATCACACCAGAAGTCTCACCCTATTGGCATCACACTATGTCCCTTGAACACCATAGGCGACCAAGGCATATCCTTCATCTCGGCCAACAAGGCCGGTATGTATCTCGGCAACATGACAGGCTCTTCTTCCTAGCTCGACAAACAAACATAAGGCGACGGCACTCGTGGCTCCTCTCCCATCGAAAAACCATCCCTGATTAAATGTCTTCACCCCCTCATCATCAAATGTCAATGGCACTCCCGACCCCCCCGTCGGTGGTGGTGAGACATCATCTACCAGCGGTTCCGGTACGGGCGCGGTCGCCATGCCCTATGGCGGTCGTGATGTGCTAACCACCGTACCTCACGGCCTCGCCCACTGCTTTTGCCTTATTTTCTTCACCACTTACATTGGCTTGTCATGCTAGCCTCCAACCATTCGCTCAGCCGCACCATCATCACCACGGTCGACCTCGGTCGGGGGTTCAGGCACCTTTTTCCTTTGCCTTGGCCACCGACACCTGCCATACCCCGCGATAACCTTCCCATGGTGGAGCCCAACCCCACAGCTGACCCATTAAGGGTGGCTGACCCAACCCTCACGCGAGCCGAGCCCCCTTCCCCTTCTCCCTTTCTTTTCTCTTTCCCCTATTTTTCACTCACTTTCCCCTTCCCTTTGTCCCCACCTGCTTTAGCACCAATGCCGGCCAAAGTAGCATTGCCTGCCAACCCACTTTGGGTGGCCGACGATGACCCCCCACCTCCCATTTCTCTCTTTTCCCCATCCTTCTCTCCTTTCTCTCTCTCTCGCTTCCCTCTCCTTCTCCCTTCCCTTCCTCCCCCTTCCCTCCGTTGCCTTCCTCCGTGCCTGCCGCCGACCCCACCGACATGCCCACCCACCCTCCCCCCACCGACCCTCGGCCACGGCCGAGTGCCTTAGGTAGGTAGGTTGGGTTCCTCCTCAAACCCTCCCTCCCCCTCCACTCCTACTTACTACATCCTTACCTCCCTTGGCCACGACGTCAAGACTTCTTCCCTTTCTTCTCTTCCCCTTTCTTTATCTTTTTTCTCTAAGTCTTGAAAGAGTGAATGAATGAAGAAGAAACACTCCACCTACCCACTTTATATATGTGGCCCAAGAGTCAATCTTGGCCACTAATTTGAATTTCAAATCAAAAGGTTTTCCCCCAAAATCCAACAATTCTTTTTTCAAACGCACAACCACATTTCGCCCTAACTTTCTTTTTTGCTCGCTACTTTTTGTTGGAAACTGTCACAACATTCTTCAATATTAATATTTCCACTACCAAAAATTGCACGCATTCCCATTTTTGCGATGTAACCTCTATTTTAGTGCTACATATCTCTTTTTTTGTGCTACACAGCATCTCATGACATTCGCGCTACAATTCCTTTTCTGCTCTCTGCAAAACTCACGATATCATTTTTTCGTGCTACATACAAAAAATAAATAATATAATATAATATAATAACAATAACAAATTTAGTATCAATTTTTTTACGCTCCATGTCTCTTTCACGCATGATGTCTATGCATGCGGCGCCCGCTCGGGTTGCCCCTCTGCGCACGCCACACGCAGGGGGCTTATGTTCTCAACCTACTTTGGTAGCACCTAAGGACCACCAGGGGTCCCATTCGGCACGACATGTCACATTCAACGGTCAATTTTTCAACACTATCAACTGGTCAAAATGCACACGCTCAAGTCACGTGCATTT
This sequence comes from Escallonia herrerae, assembly GCA_033070095.1. Lineage (NCBI taxonomy): Eukaryota > Viridiplantae > Streptophyta > Magnoliopsida > Escalloniales > Escalloniaceae > Escallonia > Escallonia herrerae. The sequence continues at coordinate 92,822 of JAVXUP010002220.1, read as the reverse complement.
TTCATTCACTTTTTGCATGACTAAAATTACTTATGTCGCCAACGTCGTGACTTTAGCTCCACTTTCCTTAGAAAATATACAAAATGGGCCACGCTCCTCCACCCCCAAGGGGTCGGCCACCTCCCTTTAAAGGAGGGTCAGCCACATCTTCATGCGGGGTCGGCCACTTCCTTCGTTGAGGGGGGTCAGCCACCTCTTCATGGGGGGGGGGAGGGGTCAGCCACCTCCTTCATGGGGGGTTGGGGAATGGGGTCAGCCACCCCAAGTAGGAGGGGGGGCTTTTGAAACTTTGCTTACTTAACCCATTCAAACACACTATGGTTCGCAAATGTTCACCCATAACTCACGATCATATGTCGCCCATTGCCGCCATCAACGCTATGACAAGCATCACCCATGCACCGTCTCCGTGATAGTCATCGCCACGCCAGTGCGCCACTACCATAACATATGCCCCCGGCACCTGGTATTTTCTTGCGACAGTCATCGCTGCACCCATGCACCACAATCATATCTCGTGCTATAGGCACCGTGCCCATGTGCCACAATCAATGTCTCGTGCTGTAGGCACCACGCCCATGCGCCACAATCAATGTCTCCTACTGTAGGCACCGCGCCCATGCGCCATAATCATGTTTCGTGCTGTAGGCACCTCACCCATGCGCCATAATCAATGTCTTGTGCCGTTGGCATCGCACCCATGCACCACAATTATGTCACATGCCTCCAGAAACCATATTTATTCACCACATCATGCACCCTCGCCATGGACGTGGAACATTCTTCAACCCACTCTCCAGAGTGTGCAGCATTTCAAGGGGCTCCGATCGTAGTGCTCTGGCACGAGGACCCTTCGTAGCAGGATAGGCTCGTTACCACAAAGCTATAATTGCCTAGGTGACTTACATGACACTAGGCATTGAGCTGTGACCTTGTCCACTCACGTTACCGGTGATCATCGATGCCCTCAGGACAATGACCCCCGGGTTACTCTGGACGGAGCCTGTCTTTGGAGGGCATCGCGCCTAACCTGCCTGGCAGTTGATTACAGGGGCAACCCTTGCTACTGTCAGGTTCTATACGCTTCTCTTGATGCACGCTTGTGGGATTCAGTAAGGGCTTGGACCGGTGGCTGGGGCAACGGGCTTACGCTAATCATGCTGTCACGGGGTGTAGTCAATCTTCTCAGACAGGTAGAGCGACGCTATGTAAGGCAAGTATCGTGAATTTGGAAACTGGCAGTCTAATAAAGAATCAGTATTTTTGGGACCCCTGGTGACGTGTCACTCCCAGGGGTGCCATGTGGCAATTGATGACACATGCATATTTTTGCCCATAAATAGTAGACTTTGGAACTCATTCAAAAAAAGAACTTTTTCATTTGACAAAAATCACTTTCTCACTCTAGAATCTAGAGCTCTTGAATTCTAGAGAGAGAAACATAATTGGATATGACTTTGGACATTTTATTGATCGTGACATCGGACCCTGACTTGGACCCTAGCTTGGACTGTCAACTGTCGACTGTCGGGCCCCTGTTCGTCTCCGCCGTGTCTCCACAATACTGCAACTCCTCATGACCTGTCTAGGAAGCCTTGCTCTCTGCCCTTACTCCACCCTCATTGTCTTTATCTCGTTGTACATCAGGAAGCTAATTCGGACTGCATCCTTTATGGCACCTCCACATAAGTACGAACCCACTTTCCTTGGCATCAGTCTTTAAATTCATATTAAATTTTGACAAAATTACAGTAATGATTTTATGATAAAAATAAGTTCCAGTTTTAGTTTTAGAATTTTTTTATTTGATTCGGTACTAGATCTGTATCATATTTGATTTAGAAAAACGGATGATTTTAAATTGGTTTCAATATTTTTTAAATCCTAATTTTAGTTTTTGTATTTTTCTTATATACTGTAAGGCTATTATAAGACTTATGAGAATTTGATTTGAATTAGAAGTATTAAAGGTTATTTTTTGGGCTTTTTTAGTATTTAAGAAAAAATTAATTCAAAAATATAGAAAAATCATACTGTAGGATGTTATGCTATTTTAAGCTATATGAGTATTTTATAAGGATTTTTTTTTATAAATTTTGGAATGTCTTAATGCCTTTTAGAGAGTGCAGGGTTTTAGTTTTGATTTAGGCTGAGAATGTCAGAGTGAGTAATTATCATAGGATTTATAGTGTTATGAGCCTAGAATTTTTTATAATAATTAATTTGCCAATTTAGGTTAATTTGATGTTTTTGAACGAAGTTTAATAGCAGCAAACGCATAGCTTGGATTGAGGTAAGAGATTTTTATCTGAACCTAGCTCTTCATAATTGATTTGTATGTTATTTTGATTTGTTATTGTTATTTCTTTGGACTCTATTACATTGATACAAGAATGTCTTATGGCTTTTAAATCCTTGCTTTGGCATTCGTTAAAAATCCTTATTAATGCTCATGATTTGTTACTCATCGAGCATCAATTTACACATTGAATCAACGATTATTATACTCTGTATATTGACATGAGTTAGTGTATTGAAGCGTTATAAGGATGGTGTGTATTGGGGGTGATATAAGGATGGTCCTGTAATACTTGCATTTTTTCGAGCGCAAATCTTTCGAGTGCGTTAAAAATATTTTTTTCTAAGCGACAATAATTATCGAATGTCCAAAAAAAAAAGAGGGTTATGATGCTTTGGGGGTCAAGTTATAATTTTTAAAAGTTTGGGGGTCTTTTTGTAAATATGTAAAGTGTGGGGTCATTTGCATAATTTTATAAAAATAACCTAAAAACCTTATTATTAAATCATGGCACCTCGTCATTGGTTAATGACTAAGCTAAATAAATTGTTTAATAATGGGTGGATAAGGACTCTCGGGTGAAAAGAAAAAAAAAGAGGAGGGAATTTTCATTTCGAGAAGGGAACAACAATGACAAAGGAACAGAAACAAAGAAATGGAGAAGAGAAAGCAGAGAAAGAAAGAAAATCGTGGAGAAAAGGGAGAGATTAGGAAGGATTTTCAAGGGTAAATCCCTCATTTTTTGGTGTAATTATATTTCAAATTTAGTGTATGATTTTTGTATTAGTGTGTGTATTCAGCATGTTCAGTGTGTGTTGTGATAAAAGGGGGTGCGTAAATGGTGTAGCTCATGTGTTTGGGTGTAAAGGGGCTGGGGATGAGAAAATTACAATGGATTTTGGCATATATGTATAATTGTTTTCATGGATTTGTATGCAGGTGAGAGGTTCATGTGTTAGTATGTTTGGCAGTGTGTGAGGTGAGGTCTTTCAGAGTGTGTTCTTGTGTGTGTGTGTTCATATTTCAGGGAAGGGGGTGGGGGTGTGATTGCGAGTATAATCTAAGTAAAATTGTGTAGGAGGAGGGGTTGAGTTTTAGGATGTAAGAGTTAGTTAGTATTTTGGTTTGTTATTCTGGGTATTAGGTGTATAGAATGGGTCACGGCAGCTAGAGTTTGAAGAAAGATGTGTGTATATTAGGTGAAATAGTATGTGTGATCATGAAAAGTAAGCGTAATTGTCGCTAGAGATAGAAAATAATTTAAGCAGTTTTCCATGAACTTTTTATAAGTAGCTAGGGTTAAAATTTCACAAAGTTCAAAACAGTAATCCCTAATATTTTTACGAGACTTACGCTCTGGAATCTTTTGGGAATTTTCAATGTTCGCGAAGCACGCTAAATTAGGGCATCGATTAGGAAAAATTCTCAATTTATTTATCAAAGTAAACTAAGTTATTTTAATCTGATAATTTTAAGAAAATCTTATTTTACTAATATGTTTCATATTCTAAAATTGCATGCCATTCTGAGGCCGATAGATATTTTTTGCCGAACCAGCTTCTGAACACTCGGTCTGGACTTCGGCTCAAGATTTTTTGACGAAAATTTTCTAAAATAGTTTTTTAGTCCAAAAATAATTTCAAGATACTTAAAATAGTTTTTTAAGATATTTTTGGAATTTTTTTGATGTCAGAAACCCCCGATTATTTTACCTAAAAATGATATTTTGAGATAAATTCACATACAGTAAAATTGTTCGAGGGATTTTACTTGTGGGAAAGATGTTTTTGTGATTCAAATGTGAGATGGGGTATTTTGCCACCCTCAAGGGGTATTTTGATAATTTGACCTAGCAAAGGTATTTTTAGATAAAATTGCATACGGTAAGGTCATTATAGTGATTCTACTTACGGAAAGACCATTTTGGCAATTTTACACATAAGGGCATTTTGGTAATTTCACATAGGGAGTGAAGGAGGTTCATTTTGGGAGTATGTATGAGTCCGTATTAAGTTATAATATTGTAATGTAGGCTGTTTCTAATGATTCGATTATTTTGTTTAAATGATATGTTGCAGTCAGCGTATAAGCCCCCTGACTAGGGTCCAAAATCTCTCGTACACACCGGATAAATAATTCTGTCGACGTAAAGGCAAACTACAAGCAACAGTACTGCGCATCAACATACAAGCCCCGTTGACTAGGGCTCGATATTTAATTTTCTCCTGTTGGATATTGGGGGCATGGGGGCGGGGGGGGGGGGGGGGGGCACAACAATCGAATAAACAAAAACTACCTTTTGGTTCATTACAAACACAATCACTCATCAAACTATCCTCACACCCTTTTCGACAGGTTTCAAATCAATATTCATAATAACGTCAAATATCAAAACATCTCACTTGCACCAAACATTTTAAATCTGAATTCCATTACATTTCCTAAGCAAAAATCAGTTATAAGCTGGTCCGGTTTTTATTAAGAAATAAACTACTAAAAGCATTTTGACAAATCAAGCCAAAGCAGCTAAATGTAATTAAAACAGTCAATGCTGATAAACACCTTATATAACATTAGTTGAATCAAAGGATCACTTACTTGATGTCGACACATTTCTTCGATCCAAAATTCGGCGCGATGGTCAGTTGTTACCTCTGACCAACATAACCGTCAAGGTCATACCTTACATGTCCATAACCCCAACTGCACTATAGCCCAAAGGGCGTCATTAATGAAGTTGTAGAGTTTCGGTTTCTCTACCAAAAGTTGAAAGGTGGGTCCCAAAAAAAAGAAAAAAGAAAGAAAGACCCAAACTGAAAACTTCAAGGGCTAATTACACTTATGTGCCTGAGGTTACGGTGTAATTACAGTCAAGGATATTAAGTTTCAAAATGTAACATTCCGTGACCAAAAACCCTAATTTTGTAACACTTATGTCCATCCGTTAGGTTTCCGTCCAAAAAGTGTATTTTTTATAACGTTATCATTACGTATTTTCAAAATGGTAATACTGCCCTTTACTGCATATACTAAATAATTATACTTATGTCTCTGAGGTTAGAGTATAATTATAGGTAAGGACAATAGTTTGGACAAATTACACTTATGTCCAATATAATGGTTTAAATGTTCAAATTAGGATTAAAATTTTTTAGGCAAATTACACTAATGTCCAATATAATGGTTTAAATGTTCAAATTAGGATTAGGGTTTTTAGGGTTTGTATAAAAACCCTAATTTTCAAATTAGATTTTTAAATTACCGCCAGTGACCAATCTTCTGCAAGCATCATCCCCATCGCCGACGACGTTGCCCCCTTCGCCGGTGACGTTGCCTTTCCCCTTCCATCTCTTCTCTCCCACCACCTCGCCCACTGCAGTAGCCCCTCGCTCGCCCTATGCCGACAGCTCCATCGCCCCACTCCGTCGGCAACTTCATCGCCCCATCCCTCCCTGCCCTACCCTTCCCCACTCCGTAGCCGCCCCTACCATACCTACACACCACTACCAACCACCATGCCAACTTTCGTGACCCAACTACCAGGAACCATCACTGTTACCCACCACCACCATAAACCTCTCTTCTTTCTTCCGAAACCAAAAACCCACCATCAATTCAACAACCCAAAAAACAAACCTACCATGATTTTGAGTTGTGGCATGAGAGAGAGAAGGGCGATTCGCAGTGGGTCAGAGAGGGGTTGAGCGGCAGGGTAGGGAAGGAGGGACAGCGACGACGTGGGGGGGAGAGCGAGGGCAGGGCGGCGGTGGCGTGGGGGGAGCATGGGGGTATGACAGCGGGGTTGGGAGAGGGGAGGGGCGGGGCGGGGCAGGGTGGGGTGGGGTTGGGGGAGAGTGGAGAGATTGAATCTGAGAAGAGAGGTTGAATTGGAGAAAGAAAGGAGAGAACAAAAAAAGAAAAATGGAATTTTAATTTCAATTAGGGGTAATAAAGTCTTTTCGTCAAAACCGTTATGTATTTTTGTATTCCGTCTGGTCAAAGGACATAAGTGTAATTTGTCCAAACTATTGTCCTTACCTGTAATTATATTCTAACCTCAGGGACATAAGTGTAATTAGCCCAAACTTCAAAATGGTGTTTTCAGAAACAATCCCATTTTAAAAATTGGTTTATGAAACTAAAAGAGAAAAAAAATATTGAAATTGTCTGTCAAATACCGATATTTTTTTCAGTTTTACAAAACTAAATAAAAAACTGAAAATGAAAATCGTTTCAAACGCTATCTAAGTTTTGGAACACCTCTTATCAACTCTTTCCTTGTAAAATTTTTCTACTTTCCCTGGATGAAAAGTATTCCAATGCCATAATAAACTCTCGTCTTGAGGACGTGCTCGACAAATCTCATTGGCAATATTTCAATAAGCGTACAAAATCAATAGTCTATATATCTCCGTCAGTAGATGTTATCAGGACAATATCATTATGCATGTATGCTTTATGAGACAATGCTCTCTTTGTGAGCACTATGAACAAGGTGAGAAAAGTACTCAAATAATACATCAGGCCATCAACCAAAGATATTTGCCCTACAAATATTACATTCTCCTATTTTACCCCTATAAGAAATTTGCCTTTTTCGTTATTAGCAAAAATGACTAATCCATCCTCTTTTGGTTCAAGTGACAAGAACTTTAACCTATCTCCCATCACGTGCCTTGATCGTCTACTATCAAAATATCCATTGCACTTATCTTTTATTGATTAGATCGATGTACCTCAAAAGGAGAGTACGTATAACTTTTGGCACCCCCATCATCTTTAGCAAGCACGGTCATTAATTTTTGACTTCACATTCAAAGGCCTCAATCTTTCTAAGAAGTTCCTTCACATAAAAAAGATGTTTGAAAATGTTCTTTCCAATTTTTTTTCTCGTGAGTTAAGACACTAATATCAATCTCATAGCGAAGAGTTTTCGAGTTATAAATAGTGTCTAACTTCTGGTTATTTTCTCTCAAACTTTCACACAATTGTGAAATGGTGCTCAATTATACTTCCTTATCATTTTTAGAAATCCTCATTCAAGAGAGCAGTTTTTCATTGCTAAATGTAGTTGTGATGAAGGAATCTCTTATGGTCATTTGAAAGCTCATGCAAAGCTTTGTAGATTGAGAGGGGTCGAACAAGAGGACATTCTTCCTCATTGTTGGACTGCTAGTTCCTAAACTTGTTCATCTTGTTTGTTTTCTCTCTCAGAATCATCTCATGCGATACATGTCATTCTTTCAAATGTCTTCTTGCTTGAAGGCTGTAACTTCTTATATCTTCCTTGTTAAGGGCTATTTTCTACTCTGTTGTTCAAAGGGCATTCCTTGGAGTGGTGGCTTCTTTTGTGACACTTATAAGCATCATCATTATCTACCTCATCGCCATCTCTTCTACAATTTACACGTAGAGGCAGGTTCTTCACCACAACAAGCTTTTCATCCAGTAATTCTTCAGTTACTACTATTGACCCCGCGAGTGAGTTGAACACGTGAGCAACAAAAGACAAAAGTTTTTACTTATATGTCGAATAGTAATAACAAAATGAATAGTGATTAATAATAATCACATTACTTTTACCTTTTATAGATTTTCTGCAACTTTTAGTAACAATAGTAATTAATAACCCATGTGTTGAGGTTTGTATTAATAAAACTCAACATGAAGTGGTTAGAATGTTACGGAATATAAGAGAAAATAGAATATGAGAGATAATTATAATATGCCTTTACATGAATACATATATTTGGATATAGATGTATGTATGTGTATATGACTTACAATGCAATAAAAGGAGAGAGATTAAGTTTGTTAAATTGCAAAAAAAATATTGGACTTGTCTAAAATATAAGAAAGTTTCAAGATTTAAATGAGAGATAATTTAAAATTAATAAAAAGAGATATTGATATTTAAGTGGAACATATTGACATGAAAATAGAGAAAAATAAAATACATTTGATTGGTTGAATGCCAAATATCTTAATGATAGACATGTCAAGTATGAAACAGAAGTTTACATTCTCTTAGCTTTAACTTTACAACATATGTAATATGATTTCTTTGGCTTTCCTTCATTCTTTTGGCTTGTCTTGAGAGCCAATGTCTTCTTCTTGGAGCTATGTTCCTCCATGTCATGCCATCACATTTTGAGCTCAAAGTTTCTAAGTCTTTAGCTTATTCAATTGTTGTAACTTTTGCTTTCGTCACTTATTGATATTGGGGATAAGCTTTTCCAAGTACCTTGAGCAAATTAGTGGTACTGGTGACTCTAATGCACATATCCATTTCATCATCCTTCATTTGGAATAGCTCATAGTCTTGAATGAATATGTTTGCCTTGGGCATTTTCACTTGAGTAGTTTCGTTATTAGTAGTGTACATTCAATTCTAAATTTGTTTAAACAGCTCAAACCAATAAATAAACCCTCACCAGAGGGGAGGGGGTGTTGGATCAATGGTTGAGTGAATAGGATTTTAGAAATCAACGGAGAACTACATAAATAAATTAGTGATCACAAGTAGTAGATTTGAATAATTTACATACTCATCACATGAACGAAGCAAACAATGAATCATCTAGGCAATCTCAAAAAATTACGATATGCTATTTAAACAATTTCAATACAAGGTATACACTAACTAGGTAGGGAAACAGAGTTTAAAGATACTTATGACGAAAATTTAATGGTTCAGCTTACAAGTTTACATTTTGATATAACTCAAATATAACTCAATGTAATTGGGGGGCACTCGGCATTCCCAGTCAAATTGGATAAAACTATGAGGATGATAATTACCTTACTACGAATTAGGATTCTAAAAAAGTCTTCAAAGATTGTAACATGATCCTCAAGGATCCTAATGCGATCCTAATACATCTGGCCCAGTGCCTAGTCATACTAGGATTCTCCGACCTATAGCTATATAAATGTGTTACCCCCACATACACAGGGAATTACACACATCGACACACAACCTTTCATGTTTTTTTAGAGTCTCTATCATGTAACTGCACTTTGACTTAAGCATCGGAGAGTTCTCCGTCGGGAACCCCACCCCATGGTCACTCGTTTTCTGTCTTGCAGGTCATTGTTTTTGGCTAGGGTTCTGGAGCATATTTTTAGTAGCAACATCTTTTCTAATAATTCCCTTGTAAGATCCCTAGAACTCACTAGTATGGTCTACCTTTGAATTAAGACCTAAGCTTGCTTACTGCTATGCACATACCAAGGACCAAACTTGACAATCCAAGGTTTTTCCACAAGTTAATTGAAATGAACTTCTCGTGCGATTGAAGCTCTCTTAGGTTAAAGATGTGTGGAATTAAAGTTTTAATCGATTGAAAGATGAGAGAATTAATGACTTGAAACGTTTTTCTCATAATATGAAGGTTACACAAGAATGCTCTCTTTAGTGAACAGTGACAAAAATCAAGAATTGTGAAGAAAGGTTATTAAACTATTGAGCACATTAGTTTCTCTAATGAACAGAGGTTTACTCTGCAGTTTCCACGAATTTTAAGTTCCTCTAGTAAACATAGAATACATCGTTCTTTGTGTTGAAAAGCTTGACAAAAAGATACATCCAATTATAAAGAGATTTGACATAACAGATCTTTAAGAAAGTCTGAATTAGCCACAAAGTTAATTTATTTGCTAGAAACACCCTTGTTTGAAAAGATATGAATACACATGCAATGCACATGGTTTCATAGAGTAGTTCAAGGTCATTTTCAGTAATCCAGGCATCAGCCGCGATTAATTACATAAAAATAAAAAACAAGAGTTAGCTGAACATAACTTAGCATTTACATTCTTGGTTGCTTTTGGATGTTGAACTTTACCAAGCTTTCGGAGCATGTTCACCATATCTTTTGGAGCTAATTAATTCAATTCCGCACATGAAAGGTCCCACATTTGTTGTCATGAGTATGTACATATATACTTACTAAGCATTAATACATACATTAGAATATAATTAACGTGTTGTTATCATCAAAACAAAATGTAAATCCAGGTTATCTAAACATAAGACTAACAACAACTAACCACCTGGTTATCCTCATTGACATATAGGACACAATGAATGCATAGTTTACCTTTAAGATCCAAAGCAACTTGCTAGAGTTCATTGTCAGTCATCTCTAGAACTTTTTATATGAACAGTCTTCCCGTTTCCACCATACTTCGCTGGAAAAATTAGACTATATCTCCCATATATCAAATAAGGGTCTTGTTCTAAATCAGTTTGCACTAGGTTCTTCTAATAATTATAGTTATCATTGATAAGAATATGTGCTTAGTTTGTAGCTTAATGGTTTCTAGAGCCGTTTAGGACTATGTCTACATGAATTCTTATCATTGCTAATGAGAGGTGCTCGCTTTATAGCTTGGATGATTATAACATATGATGTCGATGTTACGCTTACAAACTTAATGGTTAATAGTTGTACTCTGACTACTTTTGAGGTATGACTATGTGTTAATCGTTGACAAACATGTTACGTATCTCTATTGTGTGGTATAAACCATCCTAACTATAAATGCCTTTCGCAACTTGATATATCAAATAATCACTTCCATGTCATAGTCGGGGGTAGAAGCTCCATTCACTGTGACGATAACAACTTTGACGTTGCATTCCACTATTAATGTAACAGCCCCAAAATTTGAGGTTGGAGTTATGATAAAAATCCCAACTAATCATTTATTAGACTTTAGTGACCATTTGGTGAGCATTATACACTATGATCCTTAGTGACAAATGTTTTGAGAATCATACGTTATAATTTAGCAGTAGCTAGAATAAGTGATATTAATCAAAATCTTTGGTGATGAGTAGAGTAAATGACATTTTTGAAAAATAAATTTAGCGTCAGATAAGTAATTATTTGGGTCTTTAGTGATGACTGACGCGAGCAAAAAATGAATAAATATTAGCAGCGTTTAGCAACAAATTTTTTTTTATATAAAACCTAAACTCTGTGACTTAATGATAGCAATTATAGGTTATATGGATTGAGTTCTTCAGCGGCGATTAACGTTAATGATATTTTGAGAATTCCTTAACGACATTTTTATACATTATAGTTAGCGTTCATATCTTAATAGCTTTTAGCGACATTTTTTTTAAACCATAAGTTATAATTTCAAATAGTCATTATAAGTGAAATTGATTTAGGTCTTTAGTGCATAAATGATATTTTTAAAACCTCTAGAGATAATTTGGTTTGAGGTAGAGTACGCAAATTATGATACTTAAAGGGGTGAACTAAAAATGTAAATTCTGTTAGGGATTAATAGAAAACTAGAGAAAGAAAATAAAGTCAACCCTTTTATCTTTGGAAGAGATAACTCTAGAAAGGGAAAATAGGAGAGGAATTAGGAGTGAATGGGATTAAGATCCCATTTTCGGTTATAATGTCAGAAAGAGAAAGAAAAGAAAGTTATATAGAGAGAGAGAGCGCATATTTCGTTTCGGTTACAGAGAAGAGAGAAATGAAATGGAGAGAGAGAAGAAGTCTGTGGGAAGAAGACTGTGGGTGTACTCGTGAAAAAAGGAGGAGAAGAAATACACACAAAAAAGGAGAGAAACATGGGCCAAACAAAGACTCGCCGGAATAAGGGGAATTCAATCAAAATCTTCGGTAAGCCCCTTGTACAGTGTTACAATTTCAGTGTTCTTTTGGTGGGTGTAGAGTTGTGTAATGTGTGTAATATATGTGTGTACAAGAAAATATAGGTGGGTATTCTGATTCATAGGTGTGTTCGTGGGTTTGTAGCAGTGAGAGAGGGTCTGCGTGAAGGTGTTTGGACTGAGGAAAGCAATTTTCAAGTGATGTGGGTATGCGTGGTATTAGTGGGTGGAAAGGAATTGCTGTGTACCAGGTTTGTGTGTGAAAAAATGAGGGGGTGTTTGTAAATGAGGGAGCAAAGGTGTTGCATGACTTTTATAAAATAAAAAAAGAGGTGTAGAGTGCATGTGTAAATGGTGTCTTGATGTGTGTATACGAGTGTGTAAACGTTGTGTATTGAGGGTGTATTGGGTGATTGCACGTTAGAGTAAATAGCGTGTGTGATTGTGTGTATGTAAATGAAAGATAAGTGTGTGTGAGGAAGTGGTGGGGACAGCCATCACAGGAAGGAGAAGAACCAAGAAGAATATGTTTATGCATGTGTGAATGTTGGTTGGGCAAGAGAGGCAGTAGCTGCGATAGCCATCTTTACGTGAAGTGGGTCTCGAAAAGAAAAAAAAAGGGGGGGCTATAACGGTTCCCTGAAATTTGTAGTGTAATATGGGAGTTGTGTAATATGAGATCTATGTGTGAGGTCATGGGGAAGTGGGTTTATGAGAGGAATGGAGAATGATGGAAGTGTTTGTGTGCATGTGAAGTGTGTATAGAGAGGGAGTGAACAACTATAGAGTAATGTATGAGGTGTGTATATGAGTGGATGTAAATTGAATGCATGTGTGTGTTGAGGGGCTGTAACGGGGAAGGAGGAACTTGCAAGATAGCTGTGAGTGGGTCTGTTGTGTACTGAGTGTGGGCAGAGAGTAAGGAAGAAGAAGAAGAAGCGAGTGAAATGGGTTTGTGCATTAAGGTTGTACATTGTGCTTGTACAGTTGTAACGCATGGCTGCTGGGTACCGTACCATTGTCCATAAATGCTGAAACTTTACGGGAAGGTTCTTAGGACAATATTAGAATTACTGTAAAATTTTCATATTTTTCTGATATCTTTTGGTATTTTTAATATATTTGCAAGTGCAGTTGTCCTAAAATTTGTTTTGATCCTTTAAATTAATATTAAATTTTGGAAAACTTACAGCAATGTTTTTATAGCAAAATGACAACTCAGTTAAAGTTTCATAAATTCTGAGTTGATTTAGTACCTTAACATGTATTTCATTTGATTTAATAAAACGAATAATTTTAAAATGATTTCGGCGATTTCAAAATCTTAATTTCTATTTCAGTATTTTTTTGTTATATGCTTTGAAGGTATCATGAAAATTATGGGGCTTTGATTTGAGTTAGAAGCATTAATTGTTATTTTTGGCCCTTTTCTGCTATTTAAGAAAATTATTTTTAAATTCAAAAATATTGAAAAATCCAGAAAATTTATATTATAACTTGTTATGCTGTTTTGTGGCATAAATGTATTTTATACATAATTGTTATAAATTTTGGAGTGTTTGATGCGTTATAGAGTGTGCATGGTTATCAGTTACGTTTACCTGTTTGAGTGATCCGATTCGTTTTCATTTATTAAGAGTGTCAGAGTGAGCAACGATTGAAAAATTAGCATTAGATTAATTGTTTGGGAGGCTAGGTTGTATTTTAATAATTAATCTGTCAATTTAGGTAAATTCGAGGTTTGTACGAGATTGAATAGCAGCGAGCGCATTTCTTGAATCGATTGAGGTAAGGGATTTTCATCCGAACCTAACTCCTCTATTCGATTTATATGTTATTCTAATTTGCTATAGTTATTTCTTCGAATTCAATTATAATTGTGATGAATTGTTTCAATTGTCATTAATAATATTTGTTTGAGCCTGACACGTTCGTTGAAAATCTCATTCGATACTCAGTACTTATTTCTCTTTGAGTGTCGATTTATTCGTTGTAATATCGCTTATTGCATTCTGCATATTGGCATGAGATAGTGTGTTGAGGAGTTTATAAGGATGGTCTGTATCGGAGGTGATATAAGGATGGTCTGTTATTGTCGGGAAATGCTAGTACCTTAAATGTCTAGCTAGTGTTCATATGCATATGTAACCATATTGTTATTAAGCACTGCCTGTGTGGCTTTGCTAAGTGTTACCCTGCACTGCCTGTGTGGCTTTCCAATATACTCATGTCCAATATCATCTGTATTATTTCAGTGAAATCGAAAGTGCATTGATTGAATGTTGAATTGAGAAATGTTGAACATTGTTTCTATATTGTCATTTATATAACTTTCTGACCAAATCGTTTTTTTTGTAATCCATATTGAATGTTGAGCAACCTTACTGAGCTCTTAAAATCTCACTCCCTTTTATATTCCCTTCTGTAGGAAATAACCGTCCGTAAGATTTCGGAACGGACGAGCTTAAATTTTAGAGTAGTTTATGTTTTTTTTACAATATTATTATTTGAGCCTTGTTAGAGAAGCGTTATGTAATTTGATAATTAAAATACTTTATCATCGTTTTGGGACGGTTTGTTAAGTCAGTTGATGGACTGTAGTGCTCCGACATGGATGTTGTTGGGTTACCTTTAGTGGAAATGAATAAAATTAGGCAGTGGAGGATTGGATGGAATGATCGGATAATGCTCCAAAAACTTCAGGGTGTTACAGCCATTCTCTGGATGGGAACCACGAGGGCGGAGATTGTTTTGACATGTCATCAAAATATTTCTTGCGAGAACTATTTGCCTCCATACATAGGGGTGAGCATTTCAACCGTTGAAACTAATCTAATAATAAAAACCGAACCAACCAATCCGTCTATTTCCAAACCGATCTAAAAATCAATTGGTTTTTTTTTTTTCCCAAACAGTACATTCGGTTCGGTTTGAATTTTTTTAAAATCACATAAACCGAACCAACCATATATAATAATAATAATATAACATATCTATATTTTTACCTAATTTTAATTATTTTTTTTATTAACTCCAGTTATCTAACTACTCATATAAAATGGGATAAACCCTAAATCTCTTAACGTAACACACATTTTTCATTCGTCGCCTACATCTTACTAAGTATTGATAATTATGATAAAAAATTCAGTTTTTGGAACTTATTAGTATGTATAAGTTATTAATTTTTGAATCTAAACTTACCCAAAATTGAGTTTGGCCAAAACCGAATAAACTGTCCAAACCGAACCGTTCAATCCGTCTAATCCGCAGAAACTGAACCGTCCAAACTGAACCGTTCAACCATTCAGTTTGATATTTTTTTCTCCAAACCGAGGCTTGGTCGGCAATATTAACCTTTCTGTATTCCAACTCCAAACGTCTAATCGAAATACAATTAAAAACCACTCATTTTGAACCTTCCGTGCCTTCCACGTTAGCTAGTTCAAGCTTATGATATAAAAAACTGATACTTGAATTCCACATTTACCGTTTGAGTTCCACAATGATCTCTAAAGTGATTAAACTGTCGCTAAAGGCCATTGAAATCTTTTTTCTTTCTAAATCCAACTAAACGGAGCTCAAGTAATTTCTGTTGAAAAGAACACTTTGTTTGTCTGGTTTGGTCGGGCTCATTTCAACCGGTCCGGTTTTAATACCTGGATTGACCCGTTCACCGGGGAAAATCAAATACGCTCTCCAGTTCGTGAGTCTAATGACGTGTAAGGATTCCATTAGCTGACCGTCCAGTATTTGACCTATATTATTCAATTCAACCAATCAGCTCAGTTCTTTTGAACCCCATAGAACCACAAGTTGTACCCGCAAGGCCCCTGCGACTCTCTCTCTCTCTCTGTGGAGTTCCTGTTAGAGTGTTCTTCAGACCCTGTGGATCATACAAATTTGTTCAAATTTTGAGTAAGCTCCTCTCTCCCTTCCTTATATTTAATTTGTACAGTTGAACCCACTTTTTTTTTTCTTTTTCTTTTTGAACTCATGTACGGTTTCATGGGATTTTTTTCTTCCTTAATCATCAACAAACATGGTAATCTTTTCCTTAATAATTGAAAGAAAGATTCAATCTTTTCTGCTATTGCCTTAATTTCTGTACGAATTTTCCAATAAAACACACATGGTATGCTATTCATAGGAGGTTGTTGTCTGTACAACTTTTGCCGGCATTAAGATACATAAGAAAGTGTGTGAATTTGCTTTTTGTTTCCCAATAATCTCCTATCATGACTATGTATAACCTAAAGTTAGGGCATTCTGTGCTTTTGATTGGTTATTGGCTGTATTGGGCAATGCTTGTTAGATAAAACTATAGCATAAAAGGTAATGTGGTCTTTGAGTTTAGGGTTCTTTTCGCAAGAGCCCCTTTGGTGCACTTTATTCAGGATGATGAATGCATTTGTATCCTTATTTATTAGTGAAGCCTTTCTTTTTGTAATGGTCTCGAGATACATATTATTTGTTTGTTAGACTTAGTGCAAATGAGCTAAAATTGTTATTTTCTTAATGTTTTTGCATTGTAAACTAAAAGAAACTCGTATCAGATATTACTAAGAAACTCAAAATTGCGTTAAATCTCCTTCGTTTCTTCATTAAATTTGGGTCTGCTTTGATAGCACTTTATCTTCATGGGACAGTCTTTTTTGAGTTTTAGGGCAGCTGCTTGATAATTGAGTTTGTTCATAAAAAAAGGGGAAAAATATATACCCAAAATAAATAAATAAATGAAAGAAGGGGCATAAGGTAGGTAACCTTAGCCCCATTTGAAGAGTCTGATGCCAAACTTTGAAGATGTAAAAATTCTGCTTACTATGATGAGCATTGCTCCAATGCTCCATGTCAGACCTTCAGCTTTACAGTTCATTATGCTTCCAGATTTCTCAAGTTTAGCCAGAAAAGACATTTCCCATAGCTTCTTTGTCCTTATTTGTGGACATAACATCTGCATCGCCACAGGGAAAGAGCTAGCATCCATAAAGGATCTTAAGAGGCAAGGGGCAAGGCTTACTATAAAAGTCAACAATGCCATGTGTTCTTAATAGGCAGTTTATTAGTAGTTATTAATGGATAAAGTAATACAGCTTATGCAAATAGACCAGTTTAAGTTGAAAGCTGAGGTTGTAAGAGTACTTCGGTATAAGATGGAAGTTGACCACTTTCTCTACATTGATATTGTTAAAACTGCACTTCTTATGAGCCTATCTTAAAGGTTTTTATAGTAGTAAAATCTCATCGAAGTAACCATTTGCACTGTAGTGGATTTTGAGATCGACGGTGATGTCAACGGCGTGATGTTGGGAAATTCACTTGAGATGGAAGCCAGGCTAAATGATGGAATTGAAATGGAAGAAAGTTCCGATGACGGGGCATTTCAACAGGACCTTGATGTTAAAGAGGATCAAGATCTCTCCGAAAGGAGTTTAGTTCCAATAGAGGAGACCCGTGCAGTAAATACTTCAGCCACAGTGGATGAACCCTACGTTAACCAGGAATTTGATTCTGAATCAGCAGCACATGCGTTTTACAATGCATATGCTACTAGAGTGGGTTTCATCATCCGTGTAAGCAAGCTTTCTCGATCAAGGCGTGATGGTACTGCTATTGGTCGTGCTCTTGTTTGCAACAAAGAGGGCTTTAGAATGCCTGACAAGCGTGAAAAAATCGTACGGCAAAGGGCAGAAACTAGGGTTGGTTGTAGAGCGATGATTTTGGTCAGGAAAGTAAGCTCTGGTA
Source organism: Escallonia herrerae (assembly GCA_033070095.1). NCBI lineage: Eukaryota > Viridiplantae > Streptophyta > Magnoliopsida > Escalloniales > Escalloniaceae > Escallonia > Escallonia herrerae. Next base: position 75,138 of record JAVXUP010002220.1, on the reverse strand, counting down.
AATGGGTTGTGACAAAATTTGTAAAGGAGCACACTCATCCTTTGAGTCCTGGCAAAGGTCGTAGGGATCTAATCTATGATCAATATCCGGTTAGTCTTGCTTCTTCATGGATAACATTTCTAGTTTGTATGCATTCTTGTGCTTGTTTCACATAGGTTAGTAAGAAAATTCCTGCTAAAAAACTTTACTAATTAACCATGGTATTAACCATAAGTTTTTTGGCAATGATAAGAATATATGTTATTCAAGGGAACTGCAACTTCCATTTAATTAAATTAGCTTGGTTTAACAGTGACGTTCTGTTAGCAATTATTCGACTGGAGAATTTAATATATTTTGTACATACCTTATGAATGGAAGAGTTTATAAGGTTTTTTGCTTCGAGAGTTGAACATAATATATTTATTCATATATTGCAAGTGAGGCTGCCAGATTCCTCGTGTCAATATAGTTTGAACTTAACCTATTAATACAAGAACTCTAAATTCATATATTCAGGGGAAAATAACTTTCTGTACATGACTTGGCACTTTGTTTGATATACAATAACCAAGTCTCCTCACCTGTAGCCTGTAGGTCTAGGACTGGTTAACCAAAACAATACACGTTGGCCAAATTAGGTATCAACTAAGAAAACTACTTAGGCCAAAACAATTAAGACCCCCTAGTAATTGGCACAGATATGATGGCCTCCGGGAAGGGAAAGAGTGCTTTAGTAATTCTGATATCGTGTGGCCTCCCTTTACAACCAATATCTGCGTTAGGTACCATACTATAGCTGCACTGGAAATACGATGCTAGCAGCAATTCCCTAAAGGAGCACCAAGGACCCTTTGCTGTAATTGCATATTTGTGGGCTTCATTTCATGTAGGCAGTTAGTACTTGTAGAGGGGTATTGCTTTATGTATAATTGAGGACATCTAGATTGTTGTGATTTTCGATAAACAAGTAGTAATAAAATCTTACAATGTAGTAAAAGTTGATCATGCTTTCTCTTGTTAATAGTACACTTTCTACTTATTTAAGTCTCTTTTCAAAATTCCCATTTCTTTGGTTGTGTGGCCTGATAAGCTTTAGGAGGGAATTCTTCTGGCCGGGGAATGACTATTAACTTAAATACCAATTAGTGAATTTGGACACTGTTTACGCTCCAACTTGGGAGTAAGGTTGGATTTAGAGGGAGAGCTCTAAGTTGTGCTAAAGGATCCATTTTAGCTATGGGCTTTTCCCTCCTTCTGGGGTTCCCTTCATAATATAACTATACTTCTGAAAAAAATAAAAATATAACACAAAATTAGGATGGAAAGGTATCATCCCGCATGACGAAGTTAAAGTTTCAAATCTGATAGAAATGAGGGATGAATTGTTAAAATACATGATACAAGATATCCGACTCTTGGGCGGTCCTATGCTTGAGGTTCAAGAGATTTATTGGAGTGATTACATTGTTGATATCGATAATATTATGAGATTGTCATCGTTTAGCTTTTTTTGATTGATATTGATCAGGAACAATCGAATAGAGTACCAATATGTTTCCCGGGAGCAGTTCTATTTCTTTTTGGTAGATAAGCAACTAACTTAACACAGTCTCTTTTTCTTTTTTCCATGTGTAATTGGGGCTGATCTTATTCGTGCCATCTCCTCTCCCTAGTAGCTGCAATTAACTGCTAGAAACTGCGATCAAAAAATTGAGGAACATTTGATTACTGTTACCTATTTTGTTTTTCACTTCTCTACGTGGAATGGGTGCAGGTATATGGTGCGTCGATTTTTGAGTACGCATTACATGTGTGGTAGGGTTAATTGGTTGGGAGTTTCCTTAGGATCATTCCATTGGTTTGGTTTGGCATGATATATATGGATAATACCATATGTGTATACAAGTGTACATAAACAGATTTATATCTGTGTGAATCTTAGTTGCACAAAGCGGGGGCGGGATCGGGAACGGGGGTGGGGGAGCGTAAGCACCAAGAAGAATCTGAGGTTGGGAGAGGCGCTTGAATAAATAAATGCATAAGGAGTATTATCATTTGTTTAGTATAGTTTACATAGCCAACAACAGCAGACAAGAAGGCTTTAAGGACTTGAAGGAAGAGAGAAACAAGGAATTGAGTTGAAAAGGGCTTGATTGTCAAGTATTCTCTCACTTGTTCCATGCATCTCTATCCAGATAATGGGATCGAGTTCCCATATTAGCTTGGGACGAGATCCCATGGAGCTCCTAACTTGGGATCGCAAAAGCGAGTTTCCGAGAGAGAAACGTCACCATATTCGGAGTTTCCTGCAAATAAGGTGTGAATAGAGCTATGTATACATAGGTTTCCTTCATATGACATTCGGATAAAAGAACAGAGAATTATATCTTAAATACACAATTCTTGTATAGCGAGATAGGAGAGGCAATAGGCGGAGAGTTCATAGTACGTATTGCGAAATTGCATAGGCCAAATGCTGGTCGGGGTGGGTGAGAAAGTACGATAGTTTTGGAAAGCTGCACTTGAAAATTCCAAGAATGGTGAGATGGCATCTGATCTAACTTATTGATATGTATGCCTTGTCTATATAGCGTGGCATTTCCATATCTTTCCAGGTTATTGTTGTGTGGATAAGCGTAAACTTGGTAGAAAATATTGCTCTTGTTGCTTATGTCGTAGCAAAATTTTGGATTCATATGTGTAATCTACATGTATGCATATTTCGAATTATCGGACTGGATTGACCGGCCCAACTGCTGGAATATCAACTAGTCCAGATGTGGTCCAGATGTACGAATTCGGTTCTTAAGCAAAAATTTTTGTTCTTGATAAAAGTTATTCTGTAATGTAGTAAAGTGCATGGTTACTAAAATATCAAGGATAGTTGTGGAATGGAATATCAACTAATAAATCATGGGCACTTTTCTTCATTATCAGATTAGAAACTTCGAATATATACTAACTTCCGAGATATAGGTTTTAATGAAAACTCCTTTAATTTGTTTATAGTCTTTAGCAATGTTACCTGGTACATTTTGTTAAGTAGCTGTTCATGGAATGGAATTGAAAATGGGTAAGGCCACTTACCATGGAAGGCGGTACATGTTGGTATGCTTCATCAGATTGGTAAAGCAGCACGAGGATGGTTGGGTTGGACGAGGAATGTTCGCATGAACGCGTTCTATATGCATGTACTTCAGTCCTGGGCGCTTCTATAGGTTTAAACAGTAAACCTAGGAAGTTTTTTACTTTGTCCTTTTTGAAGTAGCACTTTCTGTTCATATTTCTATATGATTTACTAGGAATTTGGTTACTAAACTAATCCTAACTTATATATAGTAAGGGAGAGGCTATTTCCAACCCCAAATATGCTAATTGACCCCCTATAATGTAATCAATAATTTTGCTTCTCAACTACCTAGGACCCTAAAACAATACTTGGAAAACTAACTAATTACACATAGCTCCTCAAGTACTGGACATATCTTTCTTCATCAACAGCTCTCTCTCTCTCTCTCTCTCTCTCTCTCTCTCTCTCTCTCACTCACTCATCATTGTGGGTTCTGATCTGCTTGGGCACTGATGAGCCATGAACATGGCAGGTAGACGGAAAGAGAGAGAGGGAGGTTGCTGAGATACTTGAAAAGCTGCATATGCTCAGAATTTTCCACATTTTGTTTTAAGAGTCCTTGTTAGTTGAGAAGCCAATTTCTTGAATATATTTGAAAGGCCAATAAGACAGCTGGCCCTAATAGATCTGTTATTTCCACTCTACAAAGTCAAAATGTTTGTTTAGTGACCAAATTTTTTGGTAAATCAAATAGGACACAACGTCGATATCTAGTACTAGCGTATCAAAGAACAGATTCGGGTATCTCCCTTCCTCTACCTTTTTATAGTAAGAAATAAACGAGAAAAAGGGAATGAATTAAAGGTATAGACATGAGCGATCTTCTATATTAATTTTGTTGTGCTCTTTACTGCTGAAACCTATAGAAAGGCTATAGGTTTCAAGGCACGCATATAAAACGCGTTCCCGCAAACCTTACTTGTTCAGGATAACCGCAAAGCTGATCTGAATAAGCCTGCCCCATCGTATTGCTTTCCATAGTAGGTAGCGTTCCCCGTTCCTGATTTCGTTCCACTAACCGCTACGACCCGCGTGCCAGGTAACATTCGGACAACATTAAATGCAGCTCTTTAGGTATAGTGCTTCATCAAGGTCACCTTCTTGATTGCCCCACAAACTGGAATATGGGCTGCTTGACATCAGTGGTAAGAGTCTCCTGGTTCACTTCAACCAGATTCCCAAACCATCAGGCATGCGCCACACAGCCTTAGAACTGTACATTAGAGAAGCTAAAGATGGCTGAGCACTCTCGATGTGGATAATAGGGGCAATGGTCTGAGTATGCTATTCCCAAATGTCTCAACCGTGGCTCACGTGTGGAGTCCAAAATTAACAATTAAATACATGATTGATTTACAGTTGAGAAGTCCTCTGCTAGAATCTTTGAGGGAAACTTTTGATTTATCTTTTGTTTAATAATTGTCTTTATGTTTACTTATATTTTTATTGCCTCAAACATGGATGCAGATGTATTCCTTAAGTCTTTCTTCAGTAATTATGTATTCTTTTACGTGATAAGTAACCATAAGTCGAATGCCTATTTTATTCCAAAGCAGCAAGTATTTATACGCATCGCGATTTTTTCATCAACCCAGTCCTGTAATTTTTGTGTCAGTCCATTTATGCATAACAGAAGTTGATTTGTGTATTTTTTTGATGTAAGATACAAGTCTATAAGATATACTTCTGCGTAAATGCTTTTTCGTACATAAAGGGTGGTATGGGCGTTTAGTATTAACAATTGTCCCTGTGTATACAGTCCTGAAGTTTAGAGGGTGTTTGGGATTGATTCTAGGATGGTCAATCCAGATTAAACCTGATTATATCCAGATTAAATCAGGTTTGAAGTGTTTGGCAAAAAAAGGTGTAGACTGATTAAATCCATAATTCTCATTTTCATAGATTCTGATTTAATCAGTTTTGGAGAATCAGGTTTGACCGAGAGAATTACCAACATATCCTCACATATAAATAGACATTAAATGCTCCCTTTCAATTTGAATACACTATATGATAATTTTGTCACACTAAACCTTCTTTAATTCCTTTTTATCCAAACACCTTTAACAACTTTTTAATCTATTATGCTTAAAACGGATTAAAGCTTATTTTATAAATTGATTCTGATTAAATCAAAGTCTATTTTTGAGAATCAATCCCAAACGTCTTCTTAGTGAATTTGACAAAATCTAGGTAACATATTTTGCCATGTGGACTTTCTGTATCTTCATCGACACCTATTTCCGTAAGCGTGAGCTTTTTCGTCCAACTACCATATTTTTCCCAAGCTTTCAGCAAACTGAGGGGAATATATATGCCTTGTGCCCATGTAAGCTGTGCATTCTATTACAATGCTAGACACGGGAAGCATATAAGATGGCATGCGTGCTGCATCCATTCATAAAGCCTTACACTTGGGAAGCATACAAGATTGATCACATCCACTATCTGCATCTTGTCATGAAGCGATGTTCTTGATATGAGCGGGATATGTAGAATTATCATCAACTCATACCCCAAGGAACTTTTCCTGTGAAAAATCTGCTGTTTTTCTTATCTGCACGAACCACCATTGCCAGCTTATAGGTAGACCCGGAAGTCTAAACTAAGCTACCAAGCCAAGATAGAATTGGTTCCTTGGTATAAGAAAAGAGCCTAGGGTTTCACTTCTGGTCCCTGAGGTGGTTTTCTCACGATCATGGGCATACTAACATCTAAATCTGACAAGATAGTATTCCTCCAGATCTACCGCCCTGGTTCCCTCTGATTCAGAGTAGCTTCATTTGGTTATGGTAGCTTATACGCTATCCTTTGACCAAAGAGTTTAAATATGAGAGCCTTCCTCCACAGTACCCATAGCTTATGCATCTCGTCCATGGATTTATGCCATCTAGAGCCCTGTCTGGCTACGCCGTCAGCCTTGGCCATATTTGCCTAATCAGAGTCATAGGCTATGCTCACGAGATGCTCTGCAGCTTTCTCGGAGCCTTCATAGAACTAAACTTTAGACACGTCACCAAAGGGAAATGGAGGGTGCATACCAGCACCCCAAACAGGGGATTGGAGGCCACTTGATTTCCTTGTGGTTTCGTCAGTTTCTGGGAAGCAATACTTTCTTCTTTTTGGTGATTTGAGGCGGATGGTAGGTTGCATTTCATTTAGGACTCTCTCTCCAGAATTTTTGGTGCTAAGACATTCTTGGTTATCCTTTGCGTATTCACCGCTCTTGCTCTTTTTATTTCTTAGGCATCTTAGCTAAATGATTGCACATGCTTAGTTCTCCATTCAGTGCACGTCATAGCTATATTGCTTAGCTTTTTTTCCTGGTAGTTTGTATTTGGGTCGAAGCAAAAAAGGTCTTGTGGTGTTTTCAGATGTCTTGCAAATGTTAGCTACTCAGATAGATTCTACTGTAGAGTTAAGTCTATTGTATCTTTGTGGCTTTAAGCATTCAGATTGTTGTGAGGATAGCGTTTGGATGAACTAGATTTGTAATGTATCATGCAAATGCTCTTTTTTGCAAATTATATCGTTTGCATGTCTCTTGGGCGGCGCCGTTCAAGCTGATGCATTATATTTGTCCTTTTCTTTTGAAGATGCAAGTCTATCGTTTAATTTGGTATTCTTGCGAAGGCAATGACAATCCTCTGATATTAGCAACTGGAGAAATGCGTACTGAAAATATCGTGTTATATAGATTAGTCTCAAAGTTGAGCTGTATGGACATTGTGAACTTACTCTATAGTTTTCTTTCTTCAAGTCAAGTGGAAAGTTTTGTTTCTCCTTGCTCTTGCCAGATTCATAGTGCGATCATTTAATTTTCAATCAACATGCTTGTTGGTGAATTTTCGTTCTTTTTTGTAGAATGAACATGACAAAATACGGGAACTATCTCAGCATCTGGCCATAGAAAAAAAGCGAGCTGCAACCTATAAAAGGCACTTGGAACTTGTTTTTGAGCACATTGAGGAGCATAACCAGTCCCTGTCAAAAAAGATCCAAGACATTGTAAACAATGTGAGGGAGATGGAGTCTAAGGAACAGCAAAGTCAAAGATAGTTCTGACATTTTTCAGGTTATCTTCCCTTAGATTGAACGCGAAGGCCAGAAATTCACCGTGGTACGGAGTTGGTGAGGCGCTGCAGCCATTTTTAAGCATTGATTCAATGTTTTGCAACTTCGCTTGTAACTTGAGGTAGTGTGCAGTGTTATATTCAATGCACATTCCTCTTCAAGTTTTTTTTGTAGAATTCCGTACCTCTGTAGGATATAGTAGCCGATGAATACATACCCTCCGATCGTTCGAGCCCATCCTTGGCATCAATGCAATAGGTTGTTTGGATGCCCTATGAAATTGAGTCTTGTCCATCAGCTTTTCTTGTAAAATTGAGAATAGCCCCATTTTCATAGCATTCAAATACTTGTATTTGGTTGTTGTTAGTACCTTGGTTTGATGTGCCGGTGACAGATTGATTAGTATGGGTACATATGTATGACTTCTCATGTATATAAAAAGGCACCGGCTTCGGCTCTATGGTTTCCTGTGAATTGTGATGTTAGCAAGTTCAAGTTGACCCTGGCTAGGGCTGTAAATGAACCAAGTTGTTTATGAATTGCTCGTGGTTCGTTTTCTAAAGAAGTCGTTCATGTTCGTTTGTATAATATACCAACCGAATATGAACAAAATATTATAGCTCGTTTATTAAACGATTCGAGCATGGACATTCTAAAATAAGCATGAATGTGTTCGTGAACAACTCGTTTGGATGATAACTTAATTATAAAATGTTGCAAACCCTAAAGTCATATAACTTAATTATTATAGTATAAATTAGTTTAAACTTAGATGTCCTAAAATTAGTTAGACAATTGGATCAAGTAAGGTGTAGTTCTAGTTTGGAAATAATTGTTTTGAACGAGAACACAAGTTTTCAAGATTGAGTTTGGTTCGTATAAATAAATGAACTAACTTGAACCGAACACGAGTTTTGTGAAACAAACTGCGAATGAGTTCAAACAAAATTTTTTAAGATTAAACGAACACGAATACGACCTGAAACTAAACAAACGAGTTTGAACATACCTCTGTTCGGCTCGAACTTGGTTCGTATACACCCCTAACCCTGGCACACAAAGGCTCATTCCCTACAAACCACGATAAAATTTTGAAGTCTTCCCTTTTCTCGCAACTAGTATGAAGTACGTGCGTTGTACGTGGATGTGACCGAAAATAATTTTCTAACTCATATCATTATCTCATGTGATCTGTTGCATGTTTGGACATTTTGTTTGCAAGATGTTGTACCATAGAAATGTGGTTGGTGAAAAGAAGAGCCAATGGAGAAATTCAAAGAAGCAACTTACATCTTTGTTGTTAACTATTAAATCTGTTTATGGTATATACTTGAGATGGATAGTTGGTTGGGCTTTCTTACTGATTGAGCGAAGAGTAAAAGACTAATGGAAATGCACTTGAGCATTCTGCAAGAATGGTTTGGCATTCAATGGTAGAACTCGAGTGCATATGCACTCCTTTTCATTTTGCCATTCATTATGCTTCTTCTGCTCTTGCTGCGACATGTAGGTATGCATATACAGTACAAACTTTAGGGCTTATACAATACTCTTTGTTCTTACATGCATAATCTTGCTTCATAATTACATTACATTATAAGGTGCTTGGTAAATACAATTCTTTAAGAAAGTCACTGTACAAGTGAACTCAGAAGCTTGGTGAGGTTTCACCTTAATTTTTCAAAGATTTCTCTTTGCGGTAAAATTCCTTGTAATTTTATATCAGCTTTAAGATCTTAGGAGGAAATCTTAACCTGAAATCCTGGTTAACTTAGAATCATTTCCGGAATTCCCTAAGTGAGGCATAACAATCAGTTTCTTTCTAACAAAGTGGTCTAAGCTTGATCCATTGTTCAATAACTCTAAGCATAAAAAAAATACATCAAGAATATCCCATAAACACCTATTCATTATTATAATTATATCACACTCCCCTCGCCCTCAACAAACCAAAAACACAAATTACAGAAAAGAAGAAGCCTATTTAACTACTACAGGTTATATGTCGTTCTGTTGCAGTTAAGATGTGATCATGTATGTTGTTTTGATTAATCCCTTTAGTCGTCCTTTTTATTAGTTAACAGTCATAACTAAGAGAGAAGCATTAGTAGTCGAAGAATAACTAAGCATACAAATTAGCTATGTTTCCATGAAAAGCTTCACAATTGAGGTTCATAGCAAATACAAAACCATAGACACCCAAAAAATGGTAATTGAAAATTCATACCTGATGAAGTTATTTCCTAACCATCAACTTTCCAACCAATTCCGTCAATCCAGATTTCTCGTATCGTAACTAATATGGATGTTGAAAAGATCGATTACTTTGATTCTCGTAAGTAAAAACGATTTGGCTGTCTCATACCCCAATAGTGTCCACAGAGGATGAACCCACCAAGTATGAAAGAAAATCTAGAAGAAAATATGATCAGCCATCGAAAAACAACCATGAATGCCTAATGCAGAAGTGAACCAATTCTTGGTTCTAACTCGCGCCATATGTAACCTTCCCTTTCTTTTTCTTTTCTTTTCTTTTTTTGCTGCTTTTTCAATGCCTTCCCCCCCCCCCCCCTAACTGATTTTACACGCTTCAACTTTTTTTAGTTGTTGGTTTTTTGCCGGCATATTTCAATTTCTTTGCTTCGTTTTTCCTTTTCAGTTTTTAAGTACCCTAATTAACTCTTTGCTTTGTTTTTCCCTTCGAGTTAAAGAGCTTCTTTTCTTTTCTCTTTTCTTTTTCTCTCTTTCTCACCACACCTTTCATTTCCCAGTGTATAGATTTGGATTACATTCATCACCTAATGTTCATTTCACAACAACCAGATTAAAAAAAGAGTAATTGCCGAAGGCTAGGGTTATTATTGGAGTAATTAGTGGATGGCATAATCGGCCAAAGATGATTTACACTATTTTTTTGTACTTTTATAGGCAGTATAAATAATGTATATATAGGAAAAGGAGGAATACAAACTTTAGTCAGTAGCATTCTTTTTCTATATTTATGTTTTTATGGATATCTGTGATAGGTAACTGAGATGCTTTTAGAAAGTACATCTACTTATAATATGGAAATCATTACCTTATCTATAGAAGAGAAAATATTGTGCTAGCTCAAGAGCCCATTCAGGATTGGTTTTAGAACGGTTAAACTTGATTTACTTTAGATTGAATTAGGTTACTAGGTGTTTGGCAAAGATTACATCAGCCTTTAGAAGCTTAAAGAATTGAATAAATACAATTAAAGAAAACAAGGATTGTGAATGCGCCACTTTTCTGTAATCACATGTGACCAAGTGAATTACTAGATTATCTCAATTAATTATTAAACACCTTTAGTACATTATATTCAAATGCTATTTTTTGTCTTTTTGCCATATTAATTTTACTTTTTAACATTCCCATGCCCTTCCCTCCGCCCTCCCCGCATGTGGCGGCATGGGGGCGAAAAAATGGAAAGAGAGGGTGGGGTTGGTGCTTTCATCCAAGATTGTCCATAACTTAAAAATATTGTTTAGATTAACTTAAAGTTGATTTTGAAAATTGAATAAATTTAATCCAAAATTTGAATTTGCAAATCAATCTCAAACAACATTACAAGAAGTTTAGGGCCAGAATTGAACATAAAATAACATATATATCACGCCGATCATGCTTAATCAATCAAATTATGAACTTACAAGTTGAAAAATGTATTTCAACAATTCTAATGATAATGTGATAACTCTTCTACTGAGTAATTGGGCGTCTCTTCATTACATAAAATTTGCTTTAACTAACCAAGGGATTTGACTTAAATTATGAGCATACAAAGTACCAACGAGCTTTAGCCCTTTTTTTCATTGTCCTTCCACCTTCACAAGAATGCCAAGGGGTCAAGCTTTCAACCTTTGCTGCTTTCCCTTGACCACTCCGATAAAGGAGTTTGCAGTTATGCAAGATTGTACAACATGCATCAGTAGCTTTCACTTATCTAGTTGTGTTAGTGCTTATTAATCCCCAATTTCTTCATTGTAAAGAAACTAAAAAAGTAAAAAGCAAAGCCTCAAATTATCGGAAAAAAGAAGCGATCTACAAGGATGGCAGTTCCCCATATTTTAGAGGTTGTCGCTGTTATTAAAATTTACCCTGACATTTCACAAAATGCATTTAACAACATTTTTCTACTAAAGTAAAGGTAGTGTACAACAGAGAAGTGCTTAGTAGGAACAATAAGATAATCGATTCATCAATCATGCATAGTATGAACAGTACAATTCGTTGGCAATTCATGTTTCTCGTAAAGGGTTCAGTTTGACCCTTCGATTTTCTAATCGTTTCCCTCCTAAAATTAGTAATTATTCATGCTTGTCAATTCATTGGCACCAGAAAGGGACGTCTTGGGCTCAATGATTAAGGCTCTGAGGCCAATGGCGAGCATAAGGGAAAGATGCTTGGTGGAATTTCATGAATCAAGTCTGAGGTTGAAGCCCTATACAATTTATGAGGGAAAAAATTAGTGAAGCATTAGGGTGTGTCAAAGTGCTCCATGGAGTGATTGATATGGTACGAGGGCTAAAAAAGTGATCGATATGGCTGTAAAACTGGTGCTAAAAAATATGTGAGGGTTTGCGAGTACCTCAACCCACTTCATAGCACAGTCTCCTCACTAATACAGAGTCTGTGCAAGTCTAAGCCTCCAGTTGATGAACATGAAAGTATATGGTGATTTGCTGACGAGAATGAAGAACGTGTTGAAGAGTTAGGTGCCGAGGGCGCATCAAAGTGTTCCATGGATTGATTTGTTGTGGTACGATGGCTAATGGAAGTGGTCGCATTTGTAGCAGTATTACTGTTGCTGGCAATCTTAAGAAAATAGAGAGAAGAGATAAATGGAGACATAAAGAGAATTGACTGAATGTTTTCAGTGTGTCTTTACATTGAGAAGAGCATATATTTATATACACAAAAAGAATCAATTAATCCCTAATTCTATGCCATAAAACCCATGATCCATTATCAATGGGATATGATGAGCATAATTCATGTGATTCACTTTTAGTGGAATTTTGTCACAAACCAATAAGGAAGATATTACTTAACACTCCCCCTCAAGTTAGAGAGTGAATATCATGAAGTCCCAACTTGTTACGAAATATTTCAAATTGATTTTTTCTCAATGCTTTTGTGAAGACATCTGCTAACTGAAAGTGGGCAGGTACATAAGACGGTTTGATAATTCCAGCTTATAGTTTTTCTCGAACAATATGACAATCTATTTCAATGTGCTTTTTATTCTCATGAAAAATAGGATTTGTTGTAATGTGCAAAGCTGCTTGGTTGTCACAAATAATCATGTGGGAGCTACCTATGGAACCCTTAGATCTTGTAGAATATAATGTAGCCAAGTTAGCTCTAAACACATATTTGCCATAGCTCCATATTCTGCTTCTGCTGATGATCTAAAAACATTAGCTTGTTTCTTGGATTTCCATGAGACAAGAGAATTTCCAAGGAAAATGCAATATCCCATGACTAATCTCTTTATGATACGACAACCTCCCCAATTTAAATTACAAAAGGCTTTCAAAGCAAGATTGTTTGTGGAAGGAAATAGTAAACCTTGACCAAGAGTACCTTTGATATATTAAAGGATGCGTATGGCTGCATCCCAATGAGGTTTATGAGGCTCATGCATTAATTGAGTTAGTGTTCAAACAGAATAGACTATGCCAGGCCTTGTGACGGTGAGATAAATCAGTCTACCAACTAGTCTTCTATATTTAGTTGGATCACTCAGAAAAAATTCCATCTGTAGGAGTGAGCTTAAAAAATTTGTTCCATTGGAAATTTGTCTGGGCGCGCACCTAGAAGTCCTGAATCTTGTAAAATATCTAGTGCATATTTTCTCTGAGACATGAAAATGCCTTTCTTTGAACGAGAGAATTCAATACCCAAAAAGTATTTTAAGTCTCCAAGATCTTTGATGCAGAAGCGTTTGAGAAGAAATTTTTTGAGACGTTCAATTTCTTAAACATCATTCCCAGTGAGAAGTATATCGTTAACATATATGAGGATCATAGTGAATGAAGTACCTTTAGCTTTGGTGAAAAGAGAATAATCAGCCTTATTGGTGATAATCTGCTCTCTTAATGGTCTCTGAAAATGTGAGAAACCAATTTCTTGATGCTTGTTTGAGGCCATGAAGAGATTTGTGGAGCTGACATACAATGTTCTCCCCTATTGGCGAAGACTAGGTGGAGGTTCCATATACATTTCTTCTTGTAAGTAGCCATGAAGAAACGTATTTTTGAACATCTAATTGGTAGGCAAAACAATGTCCAACATAAATAATAGTAAAAAGACAATGAAGTGTAGTGAGTTTCGTTGTAAGAGAAAAAGTTTCCTAATAATCAATTCCTTCGACTTGAGTATATCCCTTTGCAACAAGGCAAGCCTTATAATGCTCAATTGTGCCATCAGATTGTATTTGGTTTTATAAACGCATTTACAGCTGATAGGTTTATGACCAGCAAGAAGTGGAACCAAACTCCAAGTCTTATTTTGTTACAATGCTTCTAACTCTGCATTCATTGCTTGTTGCCAATGTGGATCAAGGATAATTTGAGCATATGACTGAGGCTCTGTATAACCTATAATGTTGGCTAAAAACGTACAATCGGCAGAAGAGATATGAGAGTAGGAAAGAAAGTGAGAAAGAGGATATTGAGTACCTGGCGTAGAACATGGCACCGTGGAAGGAGGATTGACTTGTGCTGACAGTATATAGTATCTATGCCATGCTAGAGGTTGCTTGGGCCGAAGGGATTGATGCAGGGGAGAAGGGGAAGGAATGATAGAATCTGAAGAGGTTGAAACATGTTCAGTGGATTGGGCTGGAGGTGAGGATGTAAAAGGTTAGGTAGGATTGAGAGAAATATCCTCTGCGGCTGTGGGTTCATCTAAGGGAGATTGTATGGAATATGTAGATTCTTGTATGGTTGCTGGCTCAGTGGGTTGAGGTTGGGAAGAAGGGATGTTGGTGGGCAAGGATGGTGAAGATTGCCAATTGTCCATGAAATCGGGAGAAATATGGGGCAACGTGGTAGGTGGATGTGTAGCCGACATAAAAGGAAAGACAATTTTAGAAATTTTGACATCACGACTAAAAAAAAGTTTTAGTTGCCGAATCATAAAAAAAATGAAACCTTTTTGAACAGTAAGATACCCAACAAAGACGCAACGTTTGGCACAAGAATCACATTTATGTGTGAGATGAACAACAATCGTAACACAGACAACCAAAGACTTTCAAGTGATCAAATGATGGTGAATGATTGTACAATAATTCAAAAGGTGACTTGGAAGATAACAATGGGGTTGGCAATCGGTTGATAAGGTAGACAACGGTCAATATGCATTCTCCCCAAAAGGTAAGGAGCAAGTGAGACTAAAAAGCGTAGTGCATGTGCTACGGTTTGAATATGGCGATGCTTGCGTTCAACTATCACATTTTGTTGTGGAGTTTAAACACAAAAGTGTGTTGATATTCAATACCATGAGAGTGAATTTTTTTTTTGCATGGACGGGAATTCTTTGCCAGTATCTACTCTGATTGTTTTGACCGAGGCATGGAATTGAGTTTTAGCAAATTCAATAAAAGACTGTAAAAGTTTTTGAGTTTCTGACTTGTATTGCATAAGAAATAATCATCTGCATCTTGTAAAATCATCCAAAATTGTAAGGAAAAAAAAAGCCCCTGAATGAGTGGGTACTTTGTGTGGACCCCTTATATCATAGTGCAACAAATCAAATGGAGCACAAGTTGATATATAGTACTTAAAGGAAATGGAAGTCTAGTCTGTTTAGCCATAAGACAAACAACATAATTATTATCAAAACAAATATTATGAGAAGGTAATAATGGAACAATTAATTTTAGGCAAAAAGGCGATGGATGTCCTAGACGCATGTGCCACAAATTTGAGGTTATGAAACTTGATGAGAAATAGGTGCCTATTTTAGTGGGGACATGTAATAGCGACCACCACGCTGCTTACTCGAGCCAATCATCTTCCCCGTAGCCAACTCCTGCAAAGCACAAAAGGGGGGAAACAAAATGGCACAAAAATTTAAATCATTGGTGAGTTTGCTAACAGACATCAAGTTTAAATGAAAAAAAGGAACACATAAAACATTGTCGAAGGTGATATCTGAGTTAAATGGTATGATGCCAATAGAATTGATTGAGGTGGATGACCCTGTCGGTAAATTGACAATGGGTATTGTTGGGGGATTTGTTTGAGTGAAAAGCGTAGAATCGGAAGTGATATGGACAGTAGCTCCGCTATCCAAAATCGAAGGCTTAGTAAATACAAAATTAATTAAAGCATTTTGAAAAAGAGACAGACCTACAACATTTGCATAAGTATCGCTATTACCACGAGACTCCTGATTTTGAGTCATCATAGATAAGGCATGAGCAAGTTGTTGAAGTTGATCTGTGGAAAGCCCGGGTGAAGTATTGGTGTCTTGCAAATGGACCCCATATATGGATTGAGAAAAATCTGTTGCATTAGCAACATGAAATGAATTGATTGCATTGCTTTGAGACCCACGTTGCCACTGTTTTGCAGTATTGTGTCGATTACCTTAGCCTCCTGTTTTGTTGGGAACCAATGTCCTATTTTTAAATTTACATCTGTCTTTTGTATGACCTTTTCTATCACAATACTTACAATGAAAATTTAGAGTGTGACAACTTTCATTTGTATGACCTTTTCTTTTGCAATGCTCACAATGCTTATCTTCGGATTTATTTGAGAAATTATTTCCACGCCTCTTAATTGTAGCCACGATGGAAATTTTTTTAGTTAATTCCAGTGTCATTTGTCGTTGTGTTTCCTCTTAAATAACAAGGGAATAGGCTTTCCGTACATTAGGAAGTGTCGACATCATGAGGATATTTGTACGTACAATATTGTAGGTGTCGTGGAGACCCATAAAAAATTGTAGTAAACGGTCTTCTTCCCTTTGTTGATAATGTGCTTTAATCTTGTTACAAGTGGGAAGTGCTTGATATGTATCTAACTCATCCCAAAGGCCTTTGAGTTTCGTGAAATAAGTTGAGATAGTCATGGTACCTTGTGAAAAGAAGCCAATAATTTTTGAATTTGGTAGATAGCAGGCACATTCTTTTGTGAAAACTGGTCTTTGTAATCTTCCCAAACTTGATAGGCGGTCTTTGCATGAATGACTCCTTTGGCTAGATCCGGTTCTACCGAGTGAATAAGCCATGATAAAATCATGCTGTTGCATTGGTTCCATAAAGAATATTCTGTTGACTGATCTTTTTCTGAAGGTTGCTCAATTGGATCCATTGATGAAGCCAATTTTGTTCTTGACTGTGAAGGCCTGAATCATCGATTTACTCTAGAATGGATAATTGGCTCCGTTCAATTTGATGGGTATGATCAAGTGACCAAGATGATCTAAATGATGAACAAAATATGGATTTGATGGATCCATGCTGAAATTGATGTGGCTGGTGTTTGAAGGTTTTGAATGAAAACAAATGCTAGAATGATACCATATTAAGAAAATAGAGAGAAGACATAAAGAGAATTGACTGAATGTTTTATGTGTGTGTCTTTACATTGAGAAGAGCATGTATTTATATACACAAAAAGAATCAATTAATCCCTAATTCTATGCCATAAAACTTGTGATCCACTATCAGTGAGATATGATGAGCATAATTCATGTGATCCACTATCAGTGGGATATGCTGAGCATAATTCTTGTGATCCACTTTTAGTGGAATTTTATCACAAACCAATAAGTAAGATATTCCTTAGTAGAGAAAAAGAAGGCTGGAATTCAGTGGCTAGGATGGAAGAGGAAGGAAAGCTTTGATGCTTATTTTCTTATTGTACTACGATGGTTGATGTAACTAGTCCATATCTGGGCGATTGCCATAGCATCAATGACAGTTATGTTTGCGTTGTGTAGACATTTTATGAGGGTTAACTCTCTTTTGCATCTCTCTTGCATGCATGCATGCATGCACACATTGACACCGTCCTCTGCGAAACGATATTGTGCTAAAATATTATAGAAGTCTGATCTGTAGTTGCCATTGTTTTTCGTTTTCAATTCCCTGTGTCTGAGAGCGACAACATTCTCTCTCCACTCATGTTATGACGAAAGAACAAACCGAGTGTTGAGAGAATATTACCACTAGCATTACTTGTCTCAATTATGGTCATGAGGGTTTGCATCTGGTATAGTAATGGCAGCTGAGATGTATAGAAGTTCTCTTTGTTCAATTTCTTCTTGTACAATATTTTGTTCTCTCACAGTTAAGAGAGCGAAGGAAGCTGTAAGTCCAACTGTGATGATCAAGGAAAGTTATATTCATTATTATTGCCTCCATTCTCCAACTATGCCGTTACATTTCTTAATACATTCTTAGCCCTTTAACTCTTAAGTTCCTTTACCGATTGTAGCACGTGTTGTTACATGTTGTATTGACTATTTGTTGCAATCAAGGGACTTGCACGTGCATAACGTGTCATAGCCTGTTTGTTCTCTTGAAATGCATCAATCATGATGCAGACGTGCATAACGCATTTGTAGCCCCTTTATTCTCTTAGAGATCCATCAATCATGACACCTGATATCTAGGACAACCCTTGATATTGACTCATATCACATTGTAGCCCCTCATTTTCCCGAGCATTCCACACAGCAAACAAGAATCCTATGCATTGTTTTTTCATAATGACGTGGGCAGACCGGCACCAGAGTCGTACACTATGCTGTCTAGTGGCACCATAAAATGAACTATTGAGTTCATTGACAGAAATGTGTGGCACTCTTGTAAGGGATTAAGTCAGGTCCTATGCATCCCAAACTTGCTAATCCTTTTTTGCTTATGTTGTGAACCTCCGTCCAATGAAGAACATAACTAAGTAATTTTTCATACTAGTCTGAGGGTCAAAGGAAGATTTTGACGTCCGTTTCTAGAGTCGTTTGAAGATAATTTGTACAGATTTAACAATCACGACTATAAGCTTGAAGAAGTCGATTAATTTCATAGCGCGGTAAGGATATTTTGGGTGAGAGAGGAGTAGGTCAGGGTTACGTGAACTATAAAAAAGAACTCTATTTTGTAGTTCTAGTATACTTCAATTACAATGCAATTGTAAAGTATCGCAGTGTGTGAAAATAGACAGTCCCCACCAAAATTTACAGCAATTTTATTGCAATACAGCTATTAAAATTGCCGGTGTAGCTACTAATGTTTCATCGAGCGTACTATTGCAATAAATAGCCATAACAGATTACACAATGTTAAGAACAGTACTCACTAGGGTCAAGCATTTATCATTTGACACAATCATCCTTTTTTAATCACCTACACTTGTATTTAGAGGCTGGAACATCACTTTGAGCGTCCCAAACAAATAGGGATTTCTTGAGGATATTATTTCCATGACCATAACTGCATATATACCGGGAACTTCATAATCTCGAACAAGTCACACCTTGGGCGTGCCTTGCCTATTATCTTATTCTACATTCTTAGGTTCAACCTAATTTAAAGAGTGTTTGAGATTGATTCTAAAATGGTCAAACCTGATTAAATTCAGATTAAATCAAGTTTGAAGTGTTTGGCAAGAGCAAAGTAAGCTGATTAAATCTGCTCCGATGTGCTCAAAACTGATTAAATTCATAATCTTTATTTTCTTGATTTTAATCAGTTTTGGATAATCAAGTTTGACCAAGAGAATTACCAATATATTCTTACACGTAAGCAGACATGAAATGCTCCATTTCAATTCTTACACGTAACCTCACTAAACCAACTTTAGTTCCTTTTTATCCAAACTTCTGCAACAACTTGTAATCTATTATGCTTAAAATAGATTAAAGCTAATTTTAGAAACCGATTATGCTTCAATCGAAATTTATTTTTAAGAATCAATCTCAAATGACCTCTTAGTTCACCGAGAAAAAAAAAGATACAAAAAAGAAGAAAACTACTCTCTCTCCTCTCTCATAAAAAAATAAATAAATTTATGCCAAACCATCACTCTGTCCCGTGTAGATTGATTGGTTATATGTTTAGTTTCTATTTTTCTTCTTCTAATTTCTTTTTTTGGGTTCCTTTTTGGCTAGATTTTTCATATGCCTAAGGTTAGGGATTACGAGCTACGATGGGCGCTAAAGTGTGCGATGGTAAGGGGCTTCCAAGTGTACATATGATAGGCTGAATTGCCCTCTGCAATAAATAGAACTTCGCCTTGGTTGGTGGGCATGGTGGTGCCGCCGAGTTAGAGAGGGTGGTGAGTCTAGTGAAAAGGAGTTCTCATCTCTTTCTTCAGAAAGGTTGGTTGGCATCAATTTGGTGGTGGTGGGTTGGCATGTCAGTGGAAGTTTTGCTGGGCTTTGAATGGTGAGGAATTTGGACAGGTGGTGGTGGTGCCGTCAAGTTAGAGATGGTGGTCAGTCTATTGAAATAGGCATTTTTATACATCTAGGGTTGTCTTCCCCATCCCCCTTAGTTAATATCCTCCCACCTTCAGAAAGGTTGGTTGGATTTGACTTTGTGGTGGTAGGTATTGTTAGAGTACGTAGTGGAAGTTTTTGAAACGTACTGAGTGGTGGGGCCGCTAGGCTAGTGATTGGCGGTTTTGTGCCAAGCGTTTTGGTGGTGGAGCCATGGGGTAATAATTGGTGGTGGTAATGGTTTTGTGGCGGTTGCTTGCAAAAACGAGTCTGTATGACTGTTGGGTTCAACAGTGGGTGAAGGTGGTTATTTAGACTGTCGGCGATGGCACCTCCAGTGCAGCAGGGTGGCAGTGACGTGCGTTGGTGCGCGTGGATATGGATGTGGAGTGTGTTGTTACCTCGGGGGTTGGATATTGGTTGGACAGGTTTCCGGTTCATAAGATTGTGTTGACATTCGTGATTTATCTGTATTACTTATAAAGAAAACATGACTTTTGATGTAACACTTTTTTTATATTAAATTAAAATCCATTTAAGTGCTGATATGTGTCCACTATTAGAGCAATAATGTAAAAAATCACTAGCCCACTCTTCACAAACTTTTAGTTACCAGAGACTCTGTCTTCCTACACTTCACATAACAACCCATCAGCCCTATCATCCTCTTGTCTCCTTCATCCATCTCCATTACAGATTGAAATTTGCCACTACCAGCCTAAGATTCCTCCTATAATTCTTCTTTTCAACACTCCAACGTTAAGCCTGAGTCAATTGCTCGAATTATGTATTTCTACCGAACCTTAAGCTTCAAATTTAATGTTTATGCTCTATCAACCTTTTTCCCCTTTATTTTACTTTATCTGCAATTTTTCCTACATTTTATGCATCTGTATTTGG
Source organism: Escallonia herrerae (assembly GCA_033070095.1). NCBI lineage: Eukaryota > Viridiplantae > Streptophyta > Magnoliopsida > Escalloniales > Escalloniaceae > Escallonia > Escallonia herrerae. The sequence goes on along the minus strand of JAVXUP010002220.1, from coordinate 54,563 downwards.
GTGAACTTTTAATGGAACAGAGGTGAGACCTTGAGTTTTATTTTCTTGCCAGACGCTGGCCAGCCTAGCTCATTCATTGATGAAGAAAAATTAAATCTAATCTTGTAATGCCCCCCCCCCCCCCCCGATATTTCCGGAGCATTAACCGATCATTAATTCTATCAGATCCTCAACTGACCAATTTATTCAATTTCAATAATGATAACCCAACAACATCCATGTCAGAGCACTATAGTCCATCAACTGTCTTAACAAACCGTCTCAAAACAATAATAAAGTACTTAAATTATTAAATTACATAATGGTTCTCTAACAAGGCTCAAATAACAATAATATAAAAACATAAACTACTTTGAAAACTAAGCTCGTCCGTCTCGATATCTTACTGAAGTTTATTTCCTGCAGAAGGGAAATAGAAAAAAAAAAAGAAAAGGGAATGAGCTTTTGGGAGCTCAGTAAGGTCACTCAGTATTCAGTAAGATTGCAAACGATTTGGTCAGAAGGTAAGGTTATGTCAATGACAATATAGAAACAATATTTTCAATTTCGCAATTCAAGATTCAATAAATGCACTTTCGATTTTACTGAAGCACTGCAAATGATATTGGTCATGAGTATATTGCAAAGCCACACAGTCAGTGCAGGGTAACACTTAGCAAAGTCACACAGGCAGTGCTCAATAACGATATGGTTACATATACATATGAACACTAGCTAGACCTTCAAGGTACTAACATCCCCTGACAATAATAGACCATCCTTATATCACCCCCAATACATACCATCCTTATAACTCCTCAATACACTATCTCATGCCAATATGCAGAATGTAATAATCAATATTACAATGAATAAATCGACACTCAAAGAGAAATAAATACTGAGCATCGAATGAGATTTCAATAATCGCTTAAGGCTCAAAGTAGGGTATAAGCGACAATCGACGCAAATATCATAACAAAAATAACCGAGTCCAATAGAAGCATCAATAACAATTTAAAAAGAATATTTATGATGTCAAATTGATAAAATAGGGTTTCGAAAGAAATCCCTTACCTAAATCTAAGTGCTGAAGCTAAAGATGTTCTTGATCAGATCCTTAGGGTTAACCTAGATCGACACTGCCACTTATCAGAACACTATCTATACCACTTCATTATAAACCTAATAATATAACTATCCACAGCGTACCTATTTATCGACTCAGAACGATAAAATTCGGAACAGGTTTCAAACACGACCAACCTATCCCGAGATTCGCCACTCCCTGAAATTCAGAATTATCCCCAAAAATGTTCTAATCATTCATTAAATATTATATATAGCTTAATATAGTATATGGGATAAAAAATATAATTTTTAATTTTTTTTATTATTTTCAAAATAAAAAATATTTTCTTAAATAGACTAAAACTAATAAATTGCAAAATTTATTCTAATTGGAAATAAAGGCTCATAATTTTTGTAATAGCTTAAGAGGACTTATAAAAAATACTTAAATTAAAATCAGAAATTAAAAGGCAATAAAACTATTTTAAAATTTTTCATTTTGTCAAATTCAATGCATTAGAGAATATGATAGCAAATGAACTCTAAAAATCACCAAATTTATACTGAGTCTTTATCATACTAAAAAAAATTACCATAATTTTTTTTCAGAACAATGTCAAGGTTTAGGGGCTCTAAAAGAATTTTTATATTTCTAAGATTACAAAAAATATTAAAAATATATATGATCTCAGAAAATTATGAAAGTTTACTAGTAATTCTAGCATAGTCTCAGGTACTATCCTATAAATTTTCACATCCTAATATTTACTATACACTCTCCAAAATGCGTAATGAGCCGAACATTACCCTTGTACCCACGCATGAGTACACATCTCACTGACACATGCACCCAGTACCGATATGCACTCAATGGCTACCCAGTTACTCTCTCCCTCAGTCCCATACAAGCACAATTTCCTCACAGAAACTCTCGCGTGCGCACAGAGACACACACACGCACACACACACACACACACTATGTACACAGCACTACACACACACACACATATATATATACTCTCACCTCACTACACTAAACTACACTACACTACACAGGTTGTCTCCATTCATTTCTCTCCTCCCACACACTGCCACACAGCTTTCACACACCACAACTACACGGCACTCACACAGGCACACTCATAATTCACGGCAACACATGGGTACTCCCCGTTATCTTCCCCTTATTTGTATCAATTTCACTCACACACTTTGCACTACACACACACACACACACACACACACACACACACACACACATATATATATATATATATATATATATATATATATATATATATATATATATATATGCCCATATATGCACACGGCTTACAAACCCATTTACAGTCTCTCTCTTCCTTCTCAAGACACACACATCACATATCTCACAACTCATGCACATATTCACCATGCACACAGTCATCTGTATATCATTCATACACGCAGGCATCACTAGGGATGGCAAAAAGACCCGCAACTGGCGATTACCCGCCCCGCTCCTATAGGAGCAAATTTTTTTTACTTTGACCGGGCCACGGGGCGGGTATGGTTTTTTTTTTTAAATCTGCAACGGGTTAGGGGCGGGTATGGTATTTAGTCCAAATCGCCCCGGTACCCGCCCCGCTCCCGCCCCGGTACACTAACCCTATTCACCCTTTAATCCTAGCCGTCCATCCCACATGTATATAACATATCCTTATCATCCCCATTCCCCAACCCTAATTTCCAATCATCTCTCACTCTCTGCCGACAACTTGGTGCCGCTTCAGTTCTTCACCCTAATTTTCATCTGCCGTTGGCTCCCTCTCTCCTGCCGTCGGCAACTCCTTCTTCTCTCCCCATTGTAGCGCCTTCTTCTTCTCTATCCCTGTCGGCGACTGACGTGCGACCGCCATAAAGGCACTGTCGGTGACTGACCTAACAGCGATGGTGTCGTTCATCAACAAGCCATCAGTGTCGTTCATCAGCAAGCCATCGCCTCTGTGATGATGGTTTTCGATCATTAGCAAGCTGTCGCCACTGTGATCGCTGCCATCTGAGTATATTGGCCTACCGTGATCTACTGCCAAGCTTCCCAACCGGCCACCAGCCGTGACTGAATCTCCTGCCATTGGAAGCAAGATTGGAAGAATCGCGACTGACTGACCTACTGGGTTTGGGCGGGGCGGGGTGGGGATGGGTTTTCTAAAGTATGTTAGGGTCGGATATGGTATTAAGGTTACAGAACCCGACGTGGGGCGGGTGCGGGGTGGGGTGGCATTTCAGGGTAGCGGGGCGGGTTTGGATTTTAGCAGATCCAAATCTGACCTGCCCCATTGCCATCCCAGGCATCACAGAATACACGCACCTGCAATTCACCACACCCCACTACACGGCTGCACTCCCCTTCTCTCTCTCTAAAATTAAAACCCATTCCCATCTCCCACATTACACCATAAACAACCTGTATATATTCACACACCCATGCCCACTTCACACACAATAACACTTACGCACGCACCACACACTTGCTCACAACATTGAAACTGTTGGAATTGGGTTTTAAACCCATTGTGGAGAAGCAATTTTGACTCAATTTTCAAATTGGTTCCAAACCATAGTTTGGTTAGGAAAAAATTGATTCATGATCCTCTATTGGAATAGATGATCATGGTATATTCACATCTTTAAAACAAATGGAAGGTGAATGAGAAAATTGACGTTGAAGTTGGTGGTTCAATTTAAAGGGAAGAAAGAATCCCACATAGAAGAATTAAAGTCAATGTTGTCTCTTTATAAGGCTTAGCCTTGAGCTAAGGATTGGGCCCCTTGGGGGTACCCATGTTTTGTAAGGAGGAAGGACCTAGGTTGACCCAAGGTCCACCACACACGCGCGCGCCGCTAGCCCCGTCCCGGTCCGGTCCGTGGCCGTGGCTTGGGCCCATCAGGCTTTATTCTTTTTGGGACAAAAACATTTAAATACATAAATAAATTTTATGTATTTATTTATTTTCTTTTCTGAAAGTTGTGACCTTTCCAGCTAGAAATTTTTTCTGTGAAGAGTTGCACCCCCCAGTGAATACACTGTGTATAAAAACGAGTCAGTTACAGAAGTTAAAAATATAACTGAATCCCAAAATTATATTCTGAAATATTCTGTCTCCGAATTTCCTGTGTCCGAAAGAGTTCTGTGCCATTGTTTTGGTTTGTCGGGTCTGCAATTTAGAGTGCTCCTATTTCAGACGTATTGCCGTTGTATCCTGGGAGACTGTCGTTAAGAACCATCAGCACCGTTGCGGGACGAATAAGTCTTAAGGACAGTGAATCAAATTCACGCCTCGGTTCTCCATTGCTGTTTGTCTGATTTTGCTATGAGTTAATTTTAGTTGTTCTTGCTAATACTGTTTGTTCGGTTGAGTAAACTACATTTCAGTATTTTCGTACTTAGTTGATTTCTACACAAGTATATGCAAAGCCTATATTATTCCCAACAATCTTAAGACTTATCCAGCACTTTGTGTTGCATGTGTAGAAACAGTATTTCCAAAACAGTGTTTTCAATTTCGTTTTCATATTTGATTCTGTCAAGCATATACTAAAATTATTTTCAGTTTCTGAATTTAATTATAGTGATACTAGACTATGTTTTATACTTTTGTTTTTATACTGGACTGCTTATTAATTGTTGTTATATTCTGTTCATAGATATAACAATGGCTACTAGTGAAACCAATCCGGATAGTGGATCGGTTAATCCCAACGTGCAGCACAGTGGTGGGACTGTGTATACGACGCCTTATGTGGCATCCGCTCATGGTTCTGTTGGACTTGGTGAAAGACCAAAAAAGTTCAACGGAAAAGATTTTAAGAGATGGCAACAAAAAATGTTGTTCTATCTTACCACCTTGAATTTGGCAAGGTTCTTGTAAGAGGATGCACCAGATCTTGGTGAAAATCCTGACTGGCAAACAGTGGCTGCCGTGGATGCTTGGAAGCATTCAGACTTCTTATGCAAGAACTACATCCTTAATGGATTGGACAATGCGTTGTATAACGTATACAGTCCAATGGTCAATGCGAAAGCATTGTGGGAATCCTTGGAAAGGAAATACAAAACGAAAGATGCAGGCTCAAAGAAATTTGTAGTCGGCAAATTCTTTGATTTCAAGATGGTGGATTCCAAGACAGTGATTAGTCAAGTCCAAGAGTTTCAGCTAATTCTGCATGATATTCATGTGGAAGGGATGGTACTTGGAGAGTCTTTTCAAGTGGCTGCTTTGATTGAAAAATTGCCACCTACTTGGAAAGATTTGAAGAACTATTTGAAGCATAAGCGTAAGGAGATGAAGCTCAAGGATTTGATAGTCAGATTGAGGAGGATAATCGCCAATCCGAGAAGAAGGCCGGTAATTATCATCAAGAGGCCAAGGCAAATGTGGTCGAGCAAGGTCCATCAAAGAGGAGGAAAATTTTCGATTCTGATGGTCCAAGCGGAGCAAGCGGCTCAAATTTCAAAGGCGGTGAGAAGAAGAAGTTCAAAGGGAACTGCTATGTGTGCGGCAAAGCTGGCCATCGTGCTAAGGATTGTCGCAAAAACAAAGGAAACTTTAAGAAAGGAAAGAATTCTCAAGCCAACGTGACCGAAGTTACCAAAATCACCGAGGACGTGACAGATTTGAATTTATCTGTGGTGGTATCCGAAGTCAACTTGGTTGGAAATCCCAAATAATGGTGGGTAGACACGGGCGCTACTCGACATGTGTGCTCCAAGCGAAGTATGTTCACTACATATGAGAGCGCCAACAACGAGAATCTGTTCATGGGAAACTCTTCTTCTTCAAAGGTGTTAGGAATGGGCAAGGTGGTCTTAAAGATGACATCCGGCAAGGAATTGAGTCTCAACAATGTGCTTCATGTGCCAGACATTCTGAAGAATCTAGTGTCAGGCTCATTGTTGAGTAAGAATGGTTTCAAGCTAGTGTTTGAGAGTGATAAATTTGTACTCATTAAAGGTGGGATGTTTGTAGGAAAAGGGTACTTATGTGATGGTCTTTTTAAGTTAAATGTAATGACCATCGTGCCTAAAGTTGTACCTAATTCCGATATTAATAAAACTATTTCTTCTGCTTACTTGTTGGAATCTCCTAATTTATGGCATCGTAGATTAGATCATGTAAACTATGGCTCCATACAAAAGCTAGTGAAAAATGGATTTTTGCCTAAAATGAATTTTGACTCACATAATGCATGTGAAATTTGTGTTGAAGCTAATATGGCAAGAACGTCTTTCAAGTCAATTGAAAGAAGTACAGAACCTTTAAGTCTAATTCATAGTGACATATGTGACTTAAAGGTGGTACAATCTAGAGGAGGAAAAAAGTATTTTATTACTTTTATTGATGATTGTACGAGATTTTGTTATGTATATTTGCTTAGAAGCAAGGATGAAGCCTTGGAAGCATTTATGCAATACAAAATTGAGGTTGAAAATCAACTTAGCAAGAAAGTCAAAGTACTAAGAAGTGATAGAGGTGGAGAATATGTTTTTCCTCTTGCAAAATTTTGTGCCGATCACGGTATCATTCATGAAACCATGGCACCGTATGCGCCTCAGTCAAATGGAATTGCTGAGCGGAAAAATCATACTTTAAAGGAAATGATGAATGCTTTGTTGATAAATTCTGGACTACCAGATAACTTGTGGGGGGAAGCGGTCTTAACCGCAAATCATATACTTAATAAAGTACCTCACAAGAAGCTGCAAAAGACACCTTATGAGCTATGGAAAGGTCGTCCTCCTTCCTTCAAATATCTTAAAGTGTGGGGGTGTCTAGCAAAGGTAGCTATCCCACCACCTAAAATGGTCAAAATAGGACCTAAAACGGTTGATGGAATTTTCATTAGATATGCAAGCCATAGCTCGGCATATCGGTTCTTAGTGCATAAATCTGAAGTTGACGATATACACGTCAACACCATAATGGAAACAAAGAATGCACATTTCTTCGAAGATGTGTTTCCTTATAAAGTTGCACAAGAACGGAGCTCTTTAGAAAGAACTAGTATGGACCAAGATCCCTCACAAGAGGAAGATGAGCCAAGACATAGCAAGAGAGCTAGAAGGTCTACATCGTTTGGTCCTGATTTTCTAACATTTTTATTAGAAAATGAGCCTCGTACTTACAGTGAAGCAATGTCGAGTCCCAAAGCTCCTCCTTGGAAAGAGGCTGTTAACAGTGAAATTGAATCCATCATGCAAAATCATACGTGGGAACTGGTGGATCTTCCTCCTGGAAATAAACCATTAGGGTGTAAATGGATTTTCAAGAGAAAGATGAAAGCCGATGGAACGATCGAAAAATACAAGGCCCGATTGGTTGTCAAGGGATATAGACAAAAGGAAGGGCTTGATTATTTCGATACATATTCACCAGTAATAAGAATAACATCCATTCGAATATTGATAGCTATTGCAGCTATTAATAATCTTGAGATACACCAAATGGATGTGAAAACAGCCTTCCTAAATGGAGATCTAAATGAAGAGATCTATATAGAGCAACCCGAGGGGTTTGTAGCTCCTAATCATAAGAGGAAGGTGTGCAAGCTTGTCAAGTCACTTTATGGACTAAAACAGGCTCCGAAACAATGGCATGAAAAGTTTGATAAAGCCATGATTGAAAATGGCTTTAGAATCAACGAATGTGATAAATGTGTCTATGTTAAAGGCACGAAAAAGGATATGTCATTGTTTGCCTTTATGTGGATGACATGCTCATTATCGGGAGTAATAATAAATTCATTAAGGCTACAAAGACAATGTTGACCAGTAAGTTTGAGATGAAAGATATGGGTGTGGCTGATGTTATACTTGGTATGAAAATTACCAAAACATCAAATGGATTAGTCTTGTCACAATCTCACTATATTGAGAAAGTGCTAGACAAATTTAAAAGTTACGATGATAGTCCAGTTAAGACACCACTAGATGTAAATTTACATCTAACAAAGAATACTGGTGAAGGAATATCTCAATTAGAGTATTCGCGTATAATTGGTAGCTTAATGTATATCATGAATTACACGAGACCCGATATAGCATATGCTGTCAGTAAGTTGAGCAGATATACTAGCAATCCGGGGAAGAATCACTGGATGGCTATTGTAAGAGTCTTAAGGTACTTAAAATATACCTTAAACTTTGGTCTGCATTATTCAAGATATCCTGCTGTATTAGAAGGATACAGTGATGCCAACTGGATATCAGATTCTAATGAAACAAAATCCACAAGTGGATATGTGTTTACATTAGGAGGAGCAGCTATTTCTTGGAAATTCTCTAAACAGACATGTATTGTTAGATCCACTATGGAATCTGAATTCATTGCTTTAGATAAAGCAGGAGAAGAAGCAGAGTGGCTTCGTAATTTTTTGGAGGATATTCCAAATTGGCCTAAACCTGTGCCACCAATTTGCATACACGGTGATAGTCAATCTGCAATTGGAAGAGCACAAAGTAGTATGTATAACGGTAAGTCTAGACACATACGTCGCAGACACAATACCGTTAAAGAATTACTTTCTAGTGGAATTATCTCTATTGACTACGTGAAGTCAAAGGATAATATTGCGGATCCGTTAACGAAAGCTTTGACTAGAGAGAAAGTAAATACATCATCAAGGGGAATGGGTCTTAAGGCTATGAACTAAAGAGTTGCCATAATGGAAACCCTACCTAGCTGACTGGAGATCCCAAGATCTAGGTTCAAAGGGAAAACCGAATTATGTAAATGCGACTCAGACAGAGCACTGTGGGGGGTTCAAACCCTCATATCCATTCCTATGATGAGAAGACAGTGGCACCTACAAAAAGGTTAGGTTAAGCTATGCTTTTAATGACTCTTATATCTTGGAAATCCAAGTGGGGGTGCAGTACGAACCTCTTCATAAGAAGTCACCTATGTGAGTAAGAAGTGGGCCGCTTCTATGAGAATTGTAAGGCTGAATTCTCTAAGAGTACTCATGAAAACCAGGAGTTGTTCAAGGCCAAAATGAACACAACAATGAGAACCTCAAAACAATGTTTGAGCGATACTGTGTGAAGTTCTATTGTCTTGGTTTACACTAAAGGTTGAACAGTTCAAGACATCACGTTCACTGGTTAACCAGTAAATCCGATAGTTCTCACTAGGGAAGGTTCAAGGCCCTCGGCTACCTATCTCGATGCAGTGTCTTTCTAAAGAACTCTTTCTTGTGTCAGTGTTTCTTTGTGTATAGAGTCCAGTCAATTTTCTATTCATGTGGGGGATTGTTGGAATTGAGTTTTAAACCCATTGTGGAGAAGCAACTTTGACTCAATTTTCAAATTGGTTCCAAACCATATTTTGGTTAGGAACAAATTGATTCATGATCCTCTATTGGAATAGATGATCATGGTATATTCACATGTTTAAAACAAATGGAAGGTGAATGAGAAAATTGACGTTGAAGTTGGTGCTTCAATTTAAAGGGAAGAAAGAATCCCACATAGAAGAATTAAAGTCAATGTTGTCTCTTTATAAGGCTTAGCCTTGAGCTAAGGATTGGGCCCCTTGGGGGTACCCATGTTTTGTAAGGAGGAAGGACCTAGGTTGACCCAAGGTCCACCACACACCGTGCGCCGCCCACCCTGCCCCGTCCCGGTCCGTGGCTTGGACTTGGGCCCATCAGGCTTTATTCTTTTTTAGACAAAAACATTTAAATAAATAAATTTTATGTATTTATTTATTTTCTTTTCGAAAGTTGTGACCTTTCCAGCTAGCAGTTTTTTCTATGAAGAGTTGCACCCCCCCCCCCCAGTGAATACACTGTGTATAAAAACGAGTCAGTTACAGAAGTTAAAAATATAACTGAATCCCGAAATTATTTTCTGAAATATTCTGTCTCCGAATTTCCTGTGTCCGAAAGAGTTCTGTGCCATTGTTTTGGTTCATCGGGTCTACAATTTGGAGTGCTCCTATTTCAGACGTATTGCCGTTGTATCCTGGGAGACTGTCGTCAAGAACCGTCAGCACCGTTGCGGGACGAATAAGTCTTAAGGACAGTGAATCAAATTCATGCATCGGTTCTCCATTGCTGTTTGTCTGATTTTGCTGTGAGTTAATTTTAGTTGTTCTTGTTAATACTATTTGTTCTGTTGAGTAAACTACATTTCAGTATTTTCGTACTTAGTTGATTTCTGCACAAGTATACACAAAGCCTATATTATTCCCAACAGAAACTTACTGAGACACTTACACATCTGCACTTCTTCCACTGAAATCCCCACGGTTCTCTCTCATTTTCAGGCCTTCTCACATGCAATACTATTATAGCCCATGCATACAGCACACAACCTACACCATACACTTCTTGCATGCTCACCCCTAACCCAACTATCACTTTCACCATTTCTCCAAAGCCCAGTGCGCACAGCCACTGCCTCATGGCAGTGGCTCTTCTTGCTGCGACCTTTCGTCCCAAAATCTCTTCCCAATTTCCCCTCCTACACGGCAGCCCATGGCTGCCAGACTTTGCCTCTCTCTCTCTCTCTCTCTCTCTCTCTCTCTCTCTCTCTCTCTCTCTCTCTCTCTCTCTCACAGCAGCCATGGTTGCCCCTCCTTCCACCTTTCTTTAAGTTATACACTCTGAAATCTAATCTATCATACACCACAGATTCGTGACAACCCACCTCACAACAATACGCAACAACCGTTTGAAGAGTCATGACAGCCGTAAGCCCATGCTACGTAAACTGCTGTTAAAGGAAAGAAAAAGAAAGGGTTTAGAAAACTTACCGAGAAATTCAAGGCCGATCACCAGAAAAATCTCTGGATCTCTCTCCCTGCAGCCCTCTCTCTCTCTCTAGATGAGTTTGACGGCTTACAGGAAGCCTTGACGGCTGCCCACACTATTTAGTATAAATAGAGTCACAAGAAACCCTAGTTAGAAAACAAAAGAACCCTACACATCATTCGTCGCTAAAGCTCCCAACCCAATACTTATAAAAGAAATATGGTCTATAAAAAAAATATTTACAATACGTGATGTATTAGGAAAAATTATAAACGGTTGCTACACCATCCCGATGGTGAAATCGTCGCTAATAAGTAAACCGTTATTAAAAAAGTTTATTTGCGGCCTAAAAATATACCAAAGCTTAAAATAAATGCATTGCTAAAATACCAGTCGACATTTATATATATATATATATATATATATATATATATATATATATATGCATTGCTAAAATACCAGTCGACATTTATATATATATATATATATATATATATATATATATATATATATATATATATATATATATTGTCGTTAAAATTTTATATCGACGTTAAGAAAGTATATTTTGTCGTTAATTCTACCTATTTAATTTATTAAGAGTATTTTAAGGTTTTGGGCATCACAAATCTCCCGTCTCATTTAGAAACGATAGTGGATAGCGGTGGGTGGGCGCTGAATGGTGCGGTAGATTGGAAGGTAGGCGTGGTGGTAGGTGGGTTCCTAGTGGCAAATCGGCAATGCTCATGCGGTTGCTGACGGTTGGTGGCCATGGGTGTGCGATTGATGCTGGCAATGGTCCTAAGTGTGCGAATGGTGGACGCAGGTGTGTAATTGGATAGTGGATAGAGGTGGGTGAGCGCTGAATGGTGCGGTAGATTGGAAGGTAGGCGTGGTGGTAGGTGGGTTCCTAGTGGCAAATCGGCAGTGCTCATATGGTTGCTGACGGTTGGTGGCCATGGGTCTGCGATTGATGCGGGCAATGGTCCTAAGTGTGCGAATGGTGGACACGGGTGTGCAATTGGTGGTGGGATGTTGTGGTGGTCGTAGCTTTGGGAGGTGAGAGGTACACGTTCGACAGATTGGAGGTGGCTATGTTGGTAAGTGGGCCGTGATTGGTGACTTGCATGCCGTAATGGTCGTGGCTGTGGGGAGGTGAGAGGCACGATGGCAACAGTTTCGTGGTAGCCGTTATCGTGGGTGGAAAATGAGTGGCTATTGGAGGTGGCTTTGGTGGTGGGTGGGCAATGGATGGCGGGATGCAGTAGTGGTTGTAGCTGAGGGGCGGTGAGAGGCCCATGACAGCAGTGTGCTTGTGGCTGTTATTATGGGTGGAAGATTGGTGGTGGCTGTGGTTGTGGGCGAACAATGGATGACGAGATATGATGATGGTTGTTTTCATGTGGATATGACAAGCAGTTTGGTGGCGGTGGCTGTTATTGTAGGTGGCAATATGTTTGGGCATCTCTTGTGCAATACTGTGTATCATACGTGAACTAACATCAGTGATTTGATGTTAGACGTCAGTCAATAGCAGTTATAATTGATTGATATGTTATCATGTACAAACATCAAATTGAATTGAATTTAATATTCATTTATAGGGTGGACTAACGGTGAATATCTTGATGACACATTATATGTACGTTTCACACTTCTCCCTTCATTATATGCGATACTTTTAAATTCAAGAGGTGCGACACGAGAGCGATTTCTTTTTATAAGATAGGCAGAGATTTTTAATACGACGTTTGAATGGTAAATAGTGCAGAGCAAATTGTCTTTAAATGTTCATTTATTAAAACATTTATAGTACAAGCACCATATCCGCAACATTGTGCTACTTGGTTTTACAGTGCACAATCTCCTCTGTTTCATAGTTTTGTGTCATTTTTATGAAATTAATTGTAAGATTGCATGAATACTTTGTCGCCTAGGCATAACGAGCCCATGCGGTGCGTATGAAATTAACAAAAAAGCACGTAAACTCAACTGATAAAAAATAACAAAAAATAATATAGAAAATGGATTATGGGGTTTACCACAATGGAGTAAATTTTTAATGGTTGGATAATTTGGGTGGAATGATTTGGATGACAGAGAGAAAAATGAGTTTTAGTAGTAGTTGGGTGGAGAAGGCATAACCGGCACACTCGATGAGCATGCAATTAAATAAAACATATGTAAGGTTAATAGTATAAAAAGTAATTTAAAAAAAAAGCCTATGAGTTTATCATGATCAAAAGGACCGAGAGGGAAGGAGTGTGTAAGAATAGAAGATGCACATTGTAAAATATAAAATTATATGTCATTCGTTGACCAGATAGGAAGTAAAAAATATTCGGCCCTTAATGAAAAGCTTGTGTCATATTTAAAGCTTATACATGAATAAAGTAGTAACATTTTTATGTGTATATCATATTCTGCAAATGTATGACTGAAGTTTCCAGGAAAATAATTAGAAGGAAAAGAAAAGAAATAGAGGGCAACATATTTATATATGGATGAATGTTTGTGCTTACTAATTTTGAACGAGTTATATCTAAATTGTAAATTTAAAATAGACTTCCTTCGTTTTTATGATGTTATATCTATTTTTTGACTTTTATCAAATGCTATATAAAAAGTTGTTCGAGGAGGTATTCAATGAACGTGCAAGGCAACTTGTGTTGATTACTGAGCTGATAGGTGGAGCTAGGTATTTGCTCCTAGTTGTTTATTCTGATCCATTTCCCCAAAATGAAAAAAGAACAAAAACAAAAATTAGAAAAAAAATAGTTGTTTTTTTTTTTTGGTTTCTTTGCAGGCCATTGTTGGCTTTTACACTATGTTTTTTACTTTTTTGCGTACACTTTTTACAAGGACAATTATTTATAGCATGACCTATGATAGGAGTGTCATCCGTCTATTTGTGTGTCTACCCTTGTCCTTTAGGGGCTTGGATAGACGCGTAAAGGATGCGTTTCAGTCTTATCTACAGATATATGCGTATATTATTATTCAAAAATAAATAAATAAAGAACGTTGCATGCCATGTGCCATGAAAGAGAACACAACATATATACGAGTTTGATAATCATTGGATCTGCTTCCTTTATAAAAGCATCAATGGCTCGAGATGTAAAGCGAGAGTCAAAGAATGAGAGAGATACATAGAGATTCATATGGTAGAATTTTGAAGTTCGCCAAACGAAAACTCTCGTGTCATTATTCATATGGTAGAATTTTGAAGTTTGCCAAACAAAAACTCTCATGTCATTATTTTTGAAACCATTTTGGGACAATCTCTTGCAAATTGTTGCCAATCGCCTTGTGAAGTTTATATAGTAGATGTTAACTCTTGTTGCTTAAAGAGCGTCCAAAGGATGACAAAACTGTCCGAGACAACGATGCCTAACAATTCAAGGAGTGTGAACGTGGAAAAAAAAAAGCCAGGGCAAACCCATATGGAAATTAGGGTAAGGAACGATGAATAAAATGCAGAGTTAGGACTCATTGTGGGATAGGCGAGTCCCTTGAGAAACTCAATAGATCTACCAAAGAGCTCCGAGTGCTTTGGCACGAGGGCTCCTCTTTTGCCTGGTAGGCGGCTCCTCCTCCAGAACATTAGCTCGACCTGTTGGGAGGGTAACTTCTCCTGGACACTACCTTGGTGCGTTCCAAGTGCTCCGGCCAAAGTTCTCACCGCGTGATAGGCTACTCTCTCGAGACATTATCTCCGCTAGGGCTCTAAATGCTCCATGTAGGCGACTCTTCCACTACACTACCTTGGCATGTCAGGTCGACTCCTCCAGGATACTACTTAGGCCCATCGGGAGGCAACTCCTTCAAGCACTACCTTGGCACGCTTCGAGTGTGCCGACATAAGGACTCATTCTGGGATAGGCATTTCCTCTGGATACTATCTGTTGTGAAGTGTCTACGTGATTAGCTTATGGGCTGTGGAACTAGGGGCTCTATCACTCCGAGACGGGACCATGGGTCTGGAGGGCATGGCGCCTAATTTGTTAGCAGTTGGGCATTAGGTCTACCCCACTATTGTCAAGTTCTCTACGTCTCTCAACGCCCCTTTGGGACTCAGTTTAGGCTTTGGATCAGTGGCTAAATCAAGGGCTTTCTCTGGTCACGTGGGTGTTGTGAGTTAGTCTTCCAAGACAAACAGAGCGAAGTTATACGTGGCAACCTTGTGAATATGGCATCTAACAATCCATCGAGCACAAGTTTTTGTGGCCCGCATTGCAAGGTGTCGCGCTTAGGGTGCATCACGTGTCACTTGATGACATGGGTTTTCCAACTTCTATAAACAGGGGACTTGCAAATTCATTTGAAAAAGAATAGAACTCATTTGTATATTTCACTTTTTCACTCTTGAATCTCAGAGGTAAAGGATTCTAGAGAGAGAAAGATCTTGAACTTAGACCTTCACCCAAAAACCTGACTTTGGACCGAAGCATCAGACTGCTGCATATCGATGTGTACTCGCCTGACGCCCCCACCTTCACAGTACTGCCACTCATCAAGCTCTATCTGGGAAGCATTGCTCTCTACCCTTACTTCGTCCTTACGCTATCTCACTTAATCACACTTGGCTTTTGACTGGAACTACGTTCCTTGTGGCACCTCCACTTATACAGCGAACCCACTTCCTTGGCAATAAACGTCTCTGTGTATTAAACATATTTGGATGTGCACCAAGTACGTGCTCGCATGTCAAGCAGTGTGCCAATGCAGTGCAACGACGTGCTAGCGTGCTTGGCGTTATGCCTGTGGTGCATGGCAATGTGGCCACTTGTACAACTTGGCTCTAAGCCTTGCTTCATTTGTCTTTATGTGGGCCATCATAAGAATAACTATGCCAACCTTGGCACCATGCCAACTATGGAACTTATTGGCCCACACGTGAAACACGGCATGAGCCTGTTGACCCAAGACAATGCTCACCTTGGCACATGTTGTGCAAGCACACCAATAGCCCAATCCACAAGATCACTTAGTATGATATGGGGCATAGATGGTGCATATATATAGCCTCCGACCTTCAATCCTTGCGGAGAGAGACTAAGAGAATCGTGGGCTCGAAACTCGTGCACAATCCTTGCGGCCCTCAGACAAGCCAACCAGATGGTGGCATAAGTCAGCCTTTTGCCCCCAAAACTTGCCAGTCCCGTTGGCAAGTACCTCACCAGCATGTCTGCACTAACTCTTACAACATTTATTAGAACCAAAACAGTACCCCTGCACCTCTATGAGCCTAGCCCCAACCCGAGCCAAAGATATCCCACATCTAAGTATTGCCAGAAACATGAGCGAAATAGCTGCCTTAACCAAACTAGCCTGCTACACAAACCGAAAGATGCTTGTATCCCTAATGGCTTACCGCGTGGAAACTTCGGAGAATGGTACCCAATACCGACCTTGAACGCAACACAAGCCGCAAGGTCTGCACAAGCCTGATGGTGCTTGTAAACCCGACGTCTCGATGCAAAACACGCACAAAATGCAATTTGTGCCGAATGACACCCACGCTAACTTGCATGAGACATAAGCCACATGGTCTGCCAGAAACCACCTTGCACTTAACGCGAGGCCCAAGGTGTTTGTAACCCAAATGGCTCCACCCATCAAATAGTGCATTACACTAAACTCAACCAGATGTGAGCAGCACCCATGAAGCCAACTCTAGCGGCCTGCGTTTTCTTGCCTTCGCTAACAACTGGGATCCCTGGAACCCATAATGGTTACCAATGCCACTAAATTTAGTTATGGCATCCAGTGCCATTCAACCGAAAACTCTGCACCCACTGTAAACTCACAAAGTCCATCGATATCTTGCACCTTGAACATACCCCTCAAAGCACATGGAGCCCTAGTGGCCACAAGACTCAACGGCATAATTTCGAACCAACGGCTACTTAAGCTCATGGTATATGACTCCTTCTAATCCCAATGTGGCATCACTACCTTTAATCACAAAATGGCACCTTTAATCCACATAAACCCTAGTGCGTAGCACCTCAAAATCTCACTTGCTCCTCCAAGAGTAGATGTTTCAATGAACCAAGTTGTCGTACGGTTTCCCAAATAACGTGGCTCAAACCACCTCGTGCACCGCCTAGCACCAAGTTGGCGTGATCATAAATAAAGACATAAAGGTTGGATCAGTAGCTTGGCTTCTCGGATGCTTTCATGCCATTTAATAAACAATATGAAGTAACATAATATTGAAAGACAACTCATAAAACTAGTGCGGACAAGATAGTTGACCATTAGAAGAACGAGGCAAACCCTGTTGTCAAATCAAGCAAACTTGCCTTTAGCTTAGTTCAAATCCTGAGAATAACAGCCAATCATAACCAACTTACAGTCAATTGTTTTCTGCTTGACAAGACTATTGTTGTGCAACCAAACACAAATCCAACCTAACCGTAGTATTGCACATCTGAGAAGTAAACCCAGCATGCCAACTTCTCCCCTTATCAGCAGTGGCCGACTACAACCACCTGAATTTTTTGCAAAATATTTTCCATGAGCAAACATCCATAGAGTACATTCAGCCCGTACCAAAGTACGCAAACCATTATACAGACAATCCACACATGACCATGAAGTCTACTTTGCCCAAAATGGTTATAGAGACCCTTCCTAAGGGTATCTAAGCAGGTTCTAACAGTGCCCATCTAAAAAATGTCGGTTAAGTGCAACATTCCTACTTGGAAATCAACGATCTCAAAAAAACCATTTTCTTAAAAAGACAATCTCATGCTGCAATGTTCACTATCCGATTGCTTCACCGAACTTATACCATAGTAAGCTCTCACCCAAAAAAAGACAATTGACCATTAATTATTCATCGTCAAGGAATGAATCTATGTGAGAGATCCAATTGGTTCTGATACCACATGTCATGGTCCGCACATTTTCATGTTGCAGGGTAACGATCCTGAGGCTGCATGACACTCGCAACCTGCTTGCGCACCATCTCATGAACATCTTTTATACAAGAAAAAACGGTCAAATGGACATCAAGCCTGACACCACAACGTTCATTGCACAAGCCACCTTGCATAAAATGCATGCTCAAGCATACGATTACTTTAGACGAATGACAATAACTTAATACAGTCTCAAGAGACGTCGCGAACATTTGCACCCATAGCACCCGACGCCTCAACATTTTGGTAAACTAACATGCCCTTCGTGATGCCAAGCGTGCTCAACCAACACTCTGTGCACACGGTCTGTCTATTATGTCTCTATGCACTAGACAATGCCAATTCGCACCAACTACGTACCCACCTGCGCAGCAGGGAACCAACTCAAAGGAGCCACGTGCTAGCGCGCTCAATGTCATGCCTATCGTGGACGGCAGCATGCTCATTGTCTAACTTTGCTTCAAGCCTTGCTTCACTTGTCTTAGTGTGGCTAGCATCAAGACTATCTTATCCAACCTTGGCACTAGCTAACAATGGTGTACTTGCCAGTCCATGCATGAAGCACGACATGCTGCCACCAAGCATGTCTCCACTATCGTCCATCCGGTGAGCGTGTCCCAAAATGATCCTCACCTTGGCACATGGTGTGCAAGCACACGAATAACCCAATCCGCCATAATATATATGCCCAATATGTTTTCTTATGATCTACGGCATAACGAATGCATATATATATATAGCCTCTGATCCAGGAATAAGGCACACAATCGGTTGGTGTCCACCAAGAAGAACTTTCTCAAATGGACGCTCTCAAGCATGTCTTCAATCCTATTAAGCTTGCTTCAAGTTCCATTAAGTTGCTCACTTGATGCCTCGTGGTTGCCCATGAGAGCACATGGGATAGTGGACTAAGTGTCAGCCCATTACCAACCCACCCCGCGGTTATATTATTTGTAGGAAACAAAACCAAAGCGGCAGTTGTAGACGTTAGCTTGCTCGAGGAGTCATAATGGCCCATTTGAACACACTAGCAGATAAGAATTGCATTCCAGAAAATAACGTGCACTCGTTGTGATGCACACTACAATCTCTCTTTTATGTCTGTGTCCATCTAACGCACGCACAAGGAGATTCTGGCCAAGAACTGTTTTCATCATTACGAAACTGCCACTGCATATTGTTTTGTTCAAGGAGTGGCAGATACGCTTTCCTCTTACCACCAACCCATAAGGCCTTCCCTCAAGTCACGCATGATTGTCTAATGCCAAAATTACCTCATGACAGTACGCCACGAATCTCCCCAAGATTCTCAGATTTGCGCTCCTAAGTTAGGAGCTTGTTGGGAGTGAGATCCCAGGTCAGTTAGGATCGTGAAATTAAGTAGCCTCAAACACTTCCTTTCACTTGCACAAATTTTCCTGCAGATGATCGTTAATATGGGTTTACAGTGTTCAGAAAGAAAGAGAAAGGCAAAGCTGACCAGATGTTAGGCTAGAGAAAAGCCAAGCGATCTGTGGTAACAATATCTACCAAGGCTGGTCACCTCGTTGGGAAGCGGAGATAATGTGGAGCCACGTAAGGCTCTTCTATGACTGGTCTATCGGCCAAGAAGCTTTGCGCAAGTACTTCACACATAATTATAGATTTTCAGCTGAATAAAAACATAGAGCAATTGACGAATGCCAATTCATTTGTGTATATATTCCATGCACACACTTACATAAAAAAAAATCTGCGAAAAAGATAGAAATCATATATATGTAGGAAAGCCGCTCCCCACTACAATTCTTCCAGGTGCTTATGTTCTCCCTGCTCCCGCCCCTGCTCCCACTGTGACCTTGCCCATGCTTACATGCAAGACATACATGTACTGATCTCTCTCCTTCGAACAGCAGAATAGTTGTAGTTAAAACTTATATTTAGACTTACTGTTAGGATGCGTTTTGATCCATCTAAAGCGGTGAACTTTGTCAAATGTCTTGACTTCAGCCACCTACTAAATCTTTAACATGTCTATATTCCTCTCAAGCTCATGCTCTTTCTGCAGATTCAATGCAAAGGGCGGAGCCATAGTGGGACTGCAGAATGTATTCATATGCGCAGATGACCCGTGACTAGCTCGTAAATCACCTATACCTCATTCCCTTGTCTCCACCAAAACAACAAAGCACGCTGAGTTACTAGAGCCAAGAAGCCCTTCAATCATCACATAGTAAGTAGCCGTATCACGTGCACAGCCTCTCGAGTCCATACCATGCCAAGTCTCAAAGGCCAAATCAGGATCACCCATTTCAAAAACCATTGTGATTAGCATGTTAAAAGTTTATACACCGAGCAGGCACCCGGCCTGAATCATTTTTCCAAAAAAGTTGAAGGGTTTCGACACTGTTCTTGTTGTCACAAGAGAACCTTGAGGAAACAGTTGTAAATAATTATACCACGAGGATCACCCCTGTTTCCCATCTCTTCCAAGAATCAATAGGCTCACGCTGTGTGGATTTTTCAAGCCAAAGACATGCCGTCAATCACTTCGTTGTATGTAGATGCATCAGGAGGGCACCCACTGTTTATCATATCCCAGGGAAGTTGAAAACTTTCATCCAATGTTATCACACTAGACAAGTGCTACAATCAAGATTACATATGTTTAACGAAACCTCAACCCAACGTATTTTATGTCGTTTCTCTTTGCACTTGGGAAGTTGGCCAACAACAGATTCCATCTCGCACCAGTTAGACGAAAGCGTAGACTCCAAGGTGCTGATGGCTAGATAACAAACAAGTGTTGACACGTTGCCCAGTAGGAAAACTTTGTAAACGCATAAAAGGAATGGTTGCAGCATTGCAGGGGAGTAGGGAGAGGAACATCAAGGAGATGCCAAGACTTGGAGGAAGAAGAAATAATGATAAGATGGTCAGCCAAAACAATTGTAGATCAGGAAATAAATACCATTCCAAGCATAATGCTTCAGCAACCTAACTGAAACGTGCTGTAGAATGCCGGCCAAACAATGGAACCGTGTTGCCCATGCTTCCAAAGAAGGCAAGATACAACAGAAGAACAATACTTAGTCAACACTTCTAACAGAAGAACATCCGGTCATAATGTGTTACCCGTTATGCAGGGAACTAAAAGAGCTTGAGGCACTTTGTGACAGGCAGGCAGGATTCTTGCAGCTAAATGGAAACCGGCACACAATTTGTGCTTAAATAGCTATCACGTCATATTTCTAAAACAGTTAATACAAGGAAACTTGTGGAGATTCAAGTTCATTGCTCATCAGTCGTTGTCGCTGTCATCAATATATTTCTAGAAGCTAACTAAAACTGCAGCAGTAAACTTTGTCAAAAATCTGTGTTTAGCCACTTGATATGCAAATGAAAGATGCCAAATCTTGAATCAATTTATTTTCCTCTTAAGCTCATGCTCTTCCTTTTCTGATTCACTGCAAAACGCCGAGCCATAGCAGGATTGTAGAACTTTCTCATGTGCTCAGATAACCTATGAATAGCTCGTAGATCACCAAGACTTGAAAGCTGCATGAGGAAGGAATCAAAATTTTGATATGGCAACTTCATTCCTCGGTCAAGGACTTCTTCCAAAAGTAAACAAGCGCCCTCTGAATTACTACAACCAAAAAGCCCTTCAATCATCACACAATAAGTATCTGTATCACGTGCACAGCCTCTCTTATCCATCTCATGCCATGTTTCAAACGCCCCATCAGGATCACTCATCTCAAAAAACATTGTGATTAGCATGTTGAAAGTTTGCACACTAGGCATGCACCCTACCTCAATCAGTTTCCCATAAAGTCTAAGGGCTTCATCACTGTTCTTGTTGTCACAAAGAACCTTAAGGAAACAGTTGTAAGTAACTATATCAGGAGGATAACCCTTCTTCCCCATCTCTTCCAAGAACTTATACGCTGCGTCAATCTTTCCAGCCAAACACATGCCTTCAATCAGTTCCTTGTATGTGGACACATCAGGGAGGCATCCACTGGTTATCATATCCCCAAGAAGTTTAAAGCTTTCATCCATTCTATCGCTCTGGACAAGTGCTACAATCATGATTGCATATGTTTTTGCAGTGGGCGAAGACATGGTTGAACCTTTGACTTTCATAAATTCCAAGAACTCAGCCGCCACTGTCACCATCCCTGCTTTGCAAAAGGTATCTATGGCAGTATTATACGTGAAATTATCTGGTGTATGACCTGTTTGCATCATATCGTCTAGTATACTCATAGCTCTAGTCGGGTTTCTCACCCTACACCACCCAAAGAACAAGATATTGTATGTGTTGGCATCGGGTTTCACCTTGCCCCTTATCCTCTTAAACAACCCCTCAGCATCCTCAACAAGACTGCACTTGCACAGAGCATCCAACAGCAAATTAAACGCGTTGATCTCCGGCTGCGTCTTCACCCTTATTTTCTTCTTCTTTGCAAATTTCTGAAGATGGGTCAGATGCTTTTCCGTGTACTTCCTCAGAATATTCAACAAAACCTCAACTGGAACAGATTTCTTGTTGTTTCTCTTCATATAATCCAGAATGTCACAAACAATCCTAAACTGTTTCACCTTATACTTCGTACACGATAGTATGTCAATCACCTCATTATATGCCTGTGGCTCATGACTGTAATTTTCTTGGTTCCCCGCCCACGTAAAGAACCTAAACGCAATCTTCTCTTCAAAACGTAGCCTACGTAACACCTCGACAACCAACGAAGTGGTCAGTCTTACACCAATTTGGTCGAGCGCTCTCTCCATACGACGCTCATCACTATTACAATTACCAATAACTATTTCGTACACCTCATCAACATCTGTTTGACTAACATCAGTTAATTGGTCCGGTGCAATAATTTCAGAGCAATAGCGGTGTGAACCCAATGGCAGTGAGAAGTTGTTAAATAACTTCCAACTGGTTAATGCAGTTGGCTTTAACGGTAGAAAATGTGAAATGGGTGCATTGAAAATTTTGACATGGGTGTGCTGATACAGTGGAAAATGACTTATTGAAGCATATGGATATGCAGTGAGCCTGATAGATGAAATAAGTAAAATTCGAAACATATGGAGAACACAAAATATCAATTGAGGGATGACTGAATGGACATACCAATGGTGTAGCGCAACCCCGCGGCGGGGGGACCTGAAATTCGAGGTGGGTGAGTATGGTTTTTTTGAAAGGTTGCTTAGGGTTTTGACGAGCGCCAATGTGGCGGTGGCGATGTATGGCGATTAGTGGCAAGAATGCAGATTCGCGCCGGCCGTGGATGAAAGAGCGGAGTTGGGGCTGTTTGGCGATAGCAATAATAAGAGGGCACCAAGCAACTTTTTTCCTAGTAACAAGAAATTCTGCTACCAGATTAGAATTTTTTTTTTTTTTGTCACTTATCAAAGTTCAATCGGATCCTCGCCGCCTTTGTTGGCAGGGAATATATGGGCTGCAACTAGTCTGGTTCGATAGTTAAAATAAGAGCTAATATACCTAAATTTTTTAGGTTAGAGTATAATTATAGGTAAGGACAATAATTTGAACAAATTATATAAAAAATACAAATATATAACGGCTTGAAAAAAAAATACAAAATTGCCCATGATTTAAGAATATAAATTTTCGAATGTCATTCATCTCTTTAAGTTAAGGTTACATTCAGTGTCAAATTAGGGTTTCAAAACCTAATTTGACAATTAGGGGTTTCGAAGCCCTAATTTGGAAAAAATAAAGTTTCTTTTGTTCAAATTAGTGTTTCAAATTTTCTAAATCAGGGTTTCAAAACCCTAATTTGACAAATTAGCAATTTCAAACCCCTAAATTTTCAAATTAGGGTTTCATTTGTTCAAATTAAGGTTTTAGGAAAACACTGATGAATCCTATTCCCCACGTCGGCACCTCCCTCCTCACCCCATCGCCGGCAGCCTTAACAACTCACGGCAGCGCCATTTACCCCTTTCACATGCGCCGCTGCAACAACCCAAGCTGTCAGCGTCTTCTTCCTCAGCCGTTCACATGCGCCGTTTACCCTGATTTGTCGGCGTCTACTTCCTCAGTCAGTGCTGCTCGCGATGTTTCTTGTGTTTTTCTGGCCAATCTATCGGCATCTTCTTCCTATTCAAATAAGAGATGTTGTCGGAGTCGTTCGGGCCCACCTGGTTCGAGAGCTCCTACGGGAGGGACTTTGGGTTGCCGGCGCCAATGAGGTCCGGCCAGAAAGACGATGGGAGGGCGGAGAGCATTTGCTAGGGATTTTCTTCTTGACATGATCACTCTCCTTCATGTTCAGAAGCGATAGCCTTGGCCAGAACACATAGCGCCGCCCCACCACGAGAGAGAGTAAGGAGAGTTGGAGAGAGAAAGAGTGTGAAAAAGATTATGAGTTTTTTTTAAGACAAAAAAATAGTAATTAAATTTGTACTAAGGGTAGTATATTTGTACTAAGGGTAGTATTGGTATTTTAGAAATACGTAATGGATGATATCATCAAAATGTATGATTTTTTAACGGACGGAAGGGCACGGCCGATACCTTTTGAAACTCAGTGTCTTTGACTGTAATTATACCCTAACCTCAAGGACATAGGTGTAATTAGCCCTTAAAATAATCTAGAATCTCCCATATACTAATTGTTACTCATCATTTACTGTGTGGAGGCGTTTGACAGAAATTTTTAACGATAATTTTTTATGTCAATGATATCAAATATCATTTATTCCGATAGCTTGAATAAGCCCTTTTTATAAATTAGAGTTGCATTCAAAAAATAAAAATTTCTTGTTCGTAATAATCACTTAAGTACTTTGCTAACTTATTGCAACCTATTAAATATTCGCTATTCCAACTCTGTCGTCCATCAAGAGTTCTTCATTATGCAAAATTCTGGGTGCAATTTACAACTCAATATTATAAAAAGCCTTAAGTAGATTGTCCACCTTTTTTTTTTTTAATTTTCAACATCGCGCCACAAATCAACCACTACCAAGACCGACCTTTGCCCCACCAACACTTGCCAACACATGCCAACATCCAACCACCAAAATTGGTCTCCATCCAACCAGCGTCATCACCGCTGCCACCAGCACTTTCGAAACCCTCACACACACAAGCCATTTATGCTAGCAACATCAACTTCTCCCTCTCTTCCTGTCCCCGCTCCCAACCCCTCACCTCGGACCTCCTACTATCAATATCCATCCACCTACCCTTTCCCGTGTTATCGATCAACCTCCCCTAATTCCAAGCGCACTCCAGCCACCACCACCTTCAACTGCATTTAACCGTAACACTGAAGCTAACACTAAACAATCATGGTGCTGGGGTATGTAACTAGCCCTACGTAATTATTATTAGAAAATGCTCTCATGGTAGTTATAATTTTGAGATGGACATATAATAAGATTCAATGGAGAAACTAGTCAAGTTGGCCATAGAAGGAGAGGAAGAAAAGAAAATATTCTTTTTTTATATAATTGATTGGAAAAAGTCACACCAAAATAATGATGATCTCCTCCTTTAACGGGAGGTTACAACTCACTAAAATTAGAAGACAAATAAAAGAAAATGAAACAAAACTAGAGAGAAAAGACGAAATAAATGCGGCAAATTTTAGGTGCCTAAATCTTCTTTTGAAAAGTAAATATCGTGTGATTTACGTGCGACCTTTAATTAATGCTTAATGTCCAGCCACGTGCCTGCTTCTTCTTTGATTTCTCTGTTTGCAATCCATATAAGGAGTTAAGATTTTAAATGGTCTTTTTTCCTTTTCATTTCTTCCCACTGCTTTGCCTTAATCCCTTGGTGGAATCTTTACTTTTGGGCTTAAGTGAGGACTCATTTGTGATATTGACACCCCCCCCCCCAAATGCCCTCCACCCCAGAAGCTAAAATGTCATCCTCCTCAGAAGCAAATAAGGTTAGAAACCTTTATTTCACTATCACTCAATCCTCTCAAGTTGCTTCGGTTTCTAGGAGATTTTGACCAAGAGACTGACACCTATTGGAAACTTTCCATAGCTAGACCCTATTATTGAACGTTGCACTAGAAGGTTTAATATTCAAAAAGAATCAATCAATTTGATTGATTGGTTAGCGAGCTATGAACTCTCAAAGCTGGGCATTTGATAAGGTTAAAAAAGTGTCATAACGTGTGTTCCCACATTACTTGGAAAATGAAAAGGTTATGGGTACTTAATTAGCCATTGACATACCTTATTGTTCTATAAACACAAAGTATGCATGGCCATGCACTCGCAGATGTGCGATGCACCGCACGCTCCTGCTCCCTCGTCGCGAGCGACGGCGTGAAGGTGTTATTGGCACTTTTAGGCACACTTTGCACATGCGCATCATCACTAGGAGCCCTTGCTGTTGAGCCCAACCTTAACTTTTTGCGACAAATTCAGCCTGTAAACCAAAATGGGTGTGACTTTTGGATTGAAAGAATGTGACTGTTGATAAATAAAGCAAAATGTTTTGTTCTGTTTAAATTCAAAAGGCACCTTGATGATGTCTTTTAGTTCAAAGTTGCACTTATTGTTAGTGTCTGTTAGATTGTGGCTGTTAAATGACACTATAAAGTCATTTAACTATCACAATCGACTACATCTGTTCAAGAAACTTGGTGGTGCTTTATAAATAGGGGCTGATGGCAGTGCATTTCTCACTTCATTTTTCACTCTTACTATCTCTCTCAAATTTCTATCTATTAATTGCAGTTTGTTATAATCAATAGTGTTTCGCCTGTGTTTTATCTTGGGATGCATATTTCCTGCTACCCTAAGCAAATTATAAGGGAGCAAATATTGTCTTAAAGATAGAGTGCATAGCATTCAACTCAGGCCATCTTTTTGTTTTCTCCATACTGCCTTATTTTTCCAACCACTTAAGATTTTATTTGCTAATAATGGAGACTATTACAAAAATGCCAGTGATAAACGACATCTCCAAACTAGCAAAATTTGACGGCTAATTCTTTAGATATTAGAAAAGTGAGATGTACTTCTTCTATACAACGTTGAAGATAGCCTATGTGCTCACCTTTCCAAAGCCTGTTGTACAAGAAAAAGCAGATGAAGCAACCAAATAAGCTACTAAAAGTAGGAAGAGGATGATGTCTACTACAAAGGTTACATTTGGGAAGGCTGTCCGACACTTTTTACGATGTGTATGAGATTAAGTACATCGATAGTACTGCGAAGGGATTATGGGATGATCTCGACAGAAAGTATAAGACAGAGGTTACCAAGAACAATACATTCCTTATCGGTAAGTTATTTGACTTCCGCATGGTAGATAACAAGTTTGTTATTATACAAATAAATGAACTGCAAATGATCATGAATCTGATTATATATGAGAGCCACTCTCTTGACGAATCTTTCCAAGTGTTAATAATTATTTCTAACTTGCCTTTTACTTGGAAAGAATGCTGCAAAGAGTTGAAATAGAAGAATGATGCCATGACCATGCAAGAGTCGGTCGAGTACATCCAAGTTGAAGAGAATTCTTGCAACTTGGATAGACTTGAGTTAGAAGATCACAATCCTCCAACTCTCTTGTAGTTGATCATCGCTTTTTTAGTGGTTCCAAGCGTAAGCTTAATTGTCAAGGTTCTGCTTCAACTAAAGGGCAAGACAAGCCTAAAAAGGTTTGTTGAAAGTATGGGAAAAGTGAGCACTTCAAGAAGAATTACTGAGTGGCTAAAAGGTAGAAAAGGGACCAAGCCAATGTGATTGACAATGAGGACTTTGTTGCTGGGATTTTTTAAGCCAACATGGTAAGGGGAAGATGAGGAGTGATTGGTGGACTCCTGTGCAACCAAGCACATTGCTAAGAACATAAATATGTTTAAGGACCTTGAGCCAGTAGCGAAAGGACATCATCTATGCATGGGAAACTCATCAATGGCTAAGGTCATGGCAGGGAACTGTGGTGTTGTATCTCTCCTCCGGCAAGAAGTTGACCTTAAAGGATGTGCTCTTCATTCCCAATGTTAGGAAGAATCTTGTATATATTCCTGCTTAAAGATTCTTTTTACTCTTACTAAGGGAAGGAACTATGTTGGCAATGGATATGTAACCAATGGCTTTTACAAGCTTACTATAAGTAATAAAGATTTTGAATTTGCTTATCTTGTTGTTTCTTTTGATTTATGGCATTCTAAAATAGGACATGTTAATTATAAACGCATGAGAAGTATGGTTAACTTAGGTTTAATACCTTAGCATACTTCACCTAGTTTAGAAAAATGCTCAGTTTGCATAAAGTAGAAAACTACCAAGAAACCCTTCAAAGGGGTTGAAAGGAAAACACAATTGTTAAGATTAGTACACTCGGACTTATGTGAGATGGAAAGTCGTCTAACAAGTGGTGGTAAAGGTAATTTCATTACATTTACAGATGATGTTCAGTTATAAAGATGAAGCTTTGGATAAGCTTAAGATTTAAAAAGTGAAAGTCAAGAATCAACTAGATCGTAAGATTAAAATTTTATGATCTGACAGGGGTGGTGAATACCTTTCTTTTGATGATCTATTTGAAACTTGGGGTATCATCACCAAGTTACTGCTCCTTATTGTCCACAATAGAATGGTGCAGCAAACAGGAAAAATAAGACCTTGCAATAAATGGTTAATACATTATACTTAATCGTATACCCCCCACAAAGTCACTAGTGTGACACCCTATGAGTTATGGAAGAAGAGAAAACCTTCTCTTGGACACCTTAAGGCGTGGGGATAAAGGGCATTAGTTAGGCTAACTAATCCAAAAAGACCCAGATTGGGAGAAAATGTAATTGAATGTGTCTTCATAGGCTATGCTCAACATAGCAAAGCTTTTAGATTTCTAGTCATGGAATCAATAGAATTTATTAATCAGAATATTATTTTGGAATCTAGAGATGCAGAATTCTTTGAGAATTCATTCTCTAGAAAATGAAAAAGTGAAAACATGATCAACGAGGATCAAGTTCACCCTACTCCAGAAATAGGGAAAGGTGGTGAACAAAGGAGAAGTGAGAAATTAAGGATAGAAAAATCTATGGTCCAGATTTCTACCAATTTATAGTTAAGGGAGGTAGAAATGAAGGTGATCATTCTTATATGTATAACTTAGAACATGACCCTCTAACATATCGAGAAGTCATAACTTCTCGAGATTCTGCCCTATGGTAAGAAGCTATAATTGATGAAATAGAGTCAGTAATGTCAAATCAAACTTGAGTATCGACTAATTTGCTACCAAAGTTTAAACCAATAATCTGCAAATGGATCTTTAAGAGAAAGCTAAGTCAGACGGATACGTAAATAAATATAAAGCAAGATTTGTAGCCAAGGGTTTTGAACAAAAGTACTGGTAGCTAGAATTAGCATCATAAGATTATAATTTTCTTTATCTATTAACAAAATAGTTATATACTAAATAAATGTCAAGACTACTTTTTCTAAATAGTATTTTAGACGATGAGGTGCACATGGGACAACCGGAAGGTTTTATATTAAAAGGTCAAGAAACAGAAGTTTCTATGTTTATCAAATCTTTGTATGGCTTAAAACAAGGTCCTAAGTAGTGGCATGAACGATTTGACCAAGTCGTTATTTCTCAGGGATTTAGAATAAACTAATGTGCTAAGTGCATTTATTCTAAGTTTGATAATGGACCTAGTGTGATAATATGTTCGTATGTTGATGATATATTAATATCTGGTACTGATTTGGATATTGTGTTATAAACCAAATCATTTATATCTTCATTGTTTGATATAAAGGATATGGGGAAAGCCAATGTTATTTTAAGAATAAAAATATTAGATCCTCGAATTCTATTTCTTGTCACAATCTCATTATATTAAGAACATACTAAAGAATTTTAATTACAAGAAATGTGCCCCGGTTACTATCCCACATGATTCGTCTATCAAATTAAACTCAAATAAAGGGAAATGTGTTTCTTAGCTAGAGTATTCTAGCGCTATTGGCAACTTGATGTATGTCATGCATTTACCTGACTAGATATAGCCTTTGCTGTTGCTGTTTTCAGTAAGTTTACACATAACTCCTGGCAAGTCCACTGGAATGCGGTGTTTAGAGTACTTAAGTATCTTAAGGACACAATGCATTATGCATTAACTTACAAAATTTCCTGCCATATTAGAAGGGTACACATATTGCAAACTGGCTAATGGAATCAGATGAAACAAAGTCCACAAGTGGTTGGATATTTACCATAGGTGGAGGTACTATTTCTTGGGCTTCCAAGAAGAAAACTCTGATTTCACATTTTACCATGGACTCCAAGTTTATTACTTTGGTAATGACAATCAGGGAGGCAAAATGGCTTATAGAACTATTAATAGAGATTCCTCTATGGCCTAAGCCAATGCCTGCTATTTATATATTATGTGATAACGAGGCAATGTTATCGCTGGCATATATAAGGTTTATAATGAGAAGTCTAGACGTATAAGACATAGCTATGTGAGAGAACAACTAAGCAAATGAGTTGTTACTATTAGCTATGTGAAGTCCAAAGATAATTTGGCAAATTCATTTACGAAAGGCCTAGACAGGAATTAGAGGTGTCAAATGGGCCGGGCTTGGGCCGGCCCAGCCCAAGCCCATCGGGCCTCCAGCAAATCGGGCCGGGGCCAGGCCAAGGGGGCTGCCAAACGGGCCAGGCCGAGCCGGGTCTAATTCTGGGGATATCTGGGCCCAGTCCAAGCCCAAGCCCTAGGCCCAACATTTAGGGCCGGGCCCGGGCCCAATTTTCTTCTTTTTTTTTAATTTTTTTTTGGCATTTTCTTGTTATTCAAGGTAAGGGTATTTTTTAATTATGGTAATTTGCTATTAGGGACGCTTTATTAAAACGTCCATAACAGCAATCAACGCTTTACTACAAATTTATAGCGACAAGAGTTAAAAAGATTGATGTGTAAGAATATGTTTTACGGTATATGATAAGACTAATTCAATATACTAAATCAACAAGTTTGGCTTCAAAAAGGTTCTCAATAATGATAAATTCTCAAAGGGACATGAAGTAACAAATATCATCATCTTAAAGATAAAAGCCAAATTGTCAAGAAAAACTTCATGCTAAAAGATGGGGGTGGGCACGCGACAGTGCTACCCCTTCTCTTTGCCACTAGCTTCAGGTTCATTGTGTGAGGCTATGCAATGCACATCCGTTGATGGAGCTTAAAAGTCGAGGACAAAGCTATTCTTTTTGGTAAAACTTACACTTAAAAGGAAATACCTTTTGAATCTTCTCTATGCAATCTCTCTTTTAAACCAAATTTTGGGCAATCCGAACACTAGAACTGGAATTAGGTTCGATTATCTGAAGCCCATGGTTGGGCACAAAACAATATCTGTGCTGAAATAGAGCAGATTCTAAGTTCTAGTCCACTCAAATTGTAACATAAATTGACAAAATACAGCAAATGTGGGGTACACGATGCATTGGGGTCAGCAATTTCAATACATAAGGATGTTGGAAATCTACTCGATCCCATGACCACTATATTTATAAATAAAAAAATCAAGGACTTTAAGATGTGTTATTATTCTTCGCATTACTTAAATCTTTAGTACTGTTTAGGGGAAAAAAAGGGGGGAAAAGTGGAATTTTAAAAGTAAAGAGGGGGGGCCTGAACCAGGCCAGACCCCGGCCGGGCCAAACCCGGGCCTGAACGGGCCAGACCCAGGCCGGGCCAAAACCAGGCCGGGCCTGGCCCGGGCTTTTTTCTGGGAAATGCAGGCCAGGCCCAGGCCCTAGGCCCTAAAAGGCCGGGCCAGCACTGTTCATGAAAGGGGCCGAGCCAGCCCGGGCCAGCCCGCGGGCCCCGGCCCATTTGACAACTCTAACAGGAATATAAGTGGCAAACTTCCAAAGAGATGGGTTTGAAGCTCATGAAATAAGAGAGGTAACATGCACGTGGGAACCAACTAGACACTAGAGTAACCTCTAGTCTTCTAGTTTAATGGAAAAACATGTTGTCTTTATAACTAAGGATGCGCTAAAAGTTGAATATTTTGATCTCCATGCCATCTCAAGATAGTGCATACTTGTATGGAGAACAAAAGGAGGTTGGGAGTTATTCCCTTAATAAATCTATGTCCTTAAAAGGAGGGTTCAGGTCATACAAGTGTACCTTATTAGATTTACCTATACAAGCGCGGGAAGTAGGGCCGTTTCTACAAGATTTGAACTTGTTTCTATGACACTTATGAAAATTTTAAGATGTAGCACAAGGCCATAAATGTGCAGGTATTTGAAATTTTGGTTGGGAAGTTCTACACATAGTAGTGATGATCAATCATCAAGGATTCTTAGTTCAAGGCTGAGGCTACTTTGAATTCTTATTGACTTCATTACTATATGGTAAAGGTTCAAGTCGAGAGACACCTTTACCTTAGTAGGGCCTACCAAAGAATAGAGAGAAGTACATCTGCTAAATCGGGACATGTGATAAAATCCAATTTAGGAAAACTGGGGGAGATTGTTGAAAATTTTCCATAATTGGACCTTATCTTATTGAACCTTGCACTACAGGGTTTAATATTAAAAAAGAATCAATCAATTTAATTGATTACTTAGAGATATATATACTCTCAAAGTTGAGCATTTAATAAGGTTAAGAAAGGTCATAGTTTGGGTTTCCACACAACTTGAAATATAAAAAGGTTTAGGGTACTTAAGTTGCCATATGACATACCTTTTTATTTCTAGAAATAGAAAATTAGAAAAGGCCATGCACTCGCACATGTGTGATGCACCGGGCCGCACGCGCGCGTGCACCCACTGCCGCGGCACTGGTGCCAATGACAGTAATGGCTTAAAAGCTCTACTGGAGCTTTTAGGCACACTTTGCACGTATGCATCGTGGCTAGGAGTCCTGGCCCTAAGCCCGGCCTTATCTTTTTGTGACAAATTCAGCCTGTGAACTAGAATAGGGTGAGTTTTGGACTGAAACAGTGTGATTGTTGGTGGATTAAATTGAACAACAGTGTAACTGGTTAAATTCAAAAGGCACTTGTTGATGGTGTCATTTAGTTCAAATTTGGACATGTTGATAGTGTCTGTCAAATTATGGCTGTGTTAAATGACACCTGCAGAGTCATTTGACTTTGCTTAATATGCAATTTAAAGCACACATCTGACCCTATCAAAGATCTTAGACTCAAAAGTTGTCTTCATCACTTTGTTTCAGTCCTCTTTTAAAGGGCCTTTTGGCTACATTTCAAGTAGGCTAGTCTCTCTTGAATCTGTACAATTTCTTCCTAGAATTGATATATCATTTATAAGGAGAACTTCAACATTTTCATACAACACTCTTCATATTGGTGATCTACATTGTATCGTGGATTCATCTCAAGGTGGTCATAAGTCTTCTAAGCCATCGTCACCTAGAGGTAATTTTACCTTTCTTTTCTTTCTAGTTTAGTCTAGAGAAGTCTAGTAGATTCCCGTTCTTGCGACCAAATTTTGATCGACAAGACAAGTTTTACAATAAAGAGCTTTTTCA
Source organism: Escallonia herrerae (assembly GCA_033070095.1). Classification (NCBI taxonomy): domain Eukaryota; kingdom Viridiplantae; phylum Streptophyta; class Magnoliopsida; order Escalloniales; family Escalloniaceae; genus Escallonia; species Escallonia herrerae. The sequence continues at coordinate 21,247 of JAVXUP010002220.1, read as the reverse complement.
AGCTTATTTCTTCATGTTCATGTCAAAGACCGAAGTTTAGGTTGTAGGGTCTGTGTCGAATTATAGTGGTTTAGTCCTAGTTTGCCCGATTTGGTACAAAGGCCATTCAACTCCACTTGTCGCAGTCAAACCAAAACTATATGTTAAGTTAAGGTTTATTTTATGCATAATTATGTATTATTTGTTATAGGCCAAAAATTCATAAAAAACAAAGCAGAGACCGAAAGAGCATGATGGGTGCCAAATACTTTCCCGCCATATAACTTAGTCCCCGAATCCAACAATTTTGTTTTCGGTAGATTAGAAGCCTTTTGGCATTTTAAAGTCTTTATAGGTTTTCTCTTATTTTTTCCTTATTTCCGAGAAATAGAATGGCGACTCTGAGTTCTCTTGGGACCTTTTGCGGGTCCGGAAGGGAATTTTTGAAGCAGTTTGCTACCCTATATGTAATACCATAAGGTGTGACATCTAAGAATACTTGAACCTATTAAGGGGCTGCTCATTTACAGTGTATATTTCTATGTTAGCAAAGTACAAAATAAAAACATTGCTCAAACTTTTTATTGTTATCTTTTGACAGATTGCTTTCCCTTCTCTATTTATCTCTCTTCTCAGACCATCACTAACATAGCCTTACCCACACTGCAACAACACTTTCAACCTCTACCACAACCTTGCCCGCATTGCAATATCACCATTCGAGACCTATGATCCACCAACATCCAATAGTTGGCACCACGCTCTGCACCTTCCACCGCTATTCATAACCCATGATCCACCATTAGCCAATCAGTACCACCATCGTTCTCACCTTCCATCGCCCGAATTCCTCCCACCACTCTCCGCACCTTTCGTTGCCATCCAAGACTTATGATCCACCAGCTTCTACTTGCTGCCACCACCCTCCGCACTTTTCGCCGACATCCAAGACCATGCTCTGCTAATGTTGAGGCATGCAGTACTGTCGCTTATGGTCGCCCCTACTTTTACAATAATTATTATCCCAAGGTGGGATTCCGGGTCCAGATCAGTGAAACCAAATGGTGATCGCATCCACGAACACCTTCCACCAGCCCCATCCCTTCCCCCTATTGCGTTTTATCATTTAGATGGGTTGCTAATGGCAGTTACCATTAGTAGCATCATTAGAAAAGAGTAGAAAAGCTATGATTACTCGTTTTGGGAAGTCCATAAGAAATTTAACCTAGATTCTGAAATCATGTTTATTTTATAATGTGAAATCAAAGGAAAAGTCTAAATCTAGTTACGCCATCTTATGGTGGATATTGGGGGTTTAGGGCAATAGCGGTTGAAGAAGAAAAGGGAGGTTTGCTCTAACATTACGTTGGGAATGAAAGTCAAGTGGGAATTGGCTTTTAAAGGAGGCTGATTAGTGGGCCATTTGTTAGAGAGTTTGAGGGATTTAAAAGAGGCTGATTAGTGTTGCTACTAAAAATATGCTCTGCGTACATTGCGAAACTCGAGCCTGGACCGATGACCTGCAAGACAAAAAACGAGTGACCGCCGGGTGGGGTTCCTGGCGGAAAACTCTCTGATGCTTTAGTCAGAGCGCAGCTACAGAATAGTAACTCTGAAAAAGCATGAATTGTCTAATTGTCTCATACCTGGAGGGGTAGACCCCTTTATATAGTTGTAGAAAAAGACTCCTAGTAGGACTGGGCAGTGGGCCAGATGTGTATCGCATTAGGATCCTCGAGGATCACGTCATGATCTCTGATAAGATAATTATTGATCTCTCAGTTTGACTGGGGTTGCCGGGTATTCCCCAATTATTGGAAGTTATATTTGAATTATATCATAAGCCCCCCACTTCCTTAACTAAAATGTTTGGCTGAGGAAGTTTTATATTGGTGTCTTGAGACACGCATCAGATTTGCAAGTGATTCTCATCCACTTATAGGGGTAACAAATTTCTCTCTTCCATGTGCTCCTACCTAAGCGGGAGCTTAAGCCTTGGAACTTTGCCTAAGTAGGGCGGTAGAACCCTAGCTCTTGAGAGCTAAGTCTTAGAATGTCTCCTGAGTAGGCTAATCAGAATCATCTTTAGAAAGACAAATCATGGGATCTTGAGATCCTTTAGAGGTTGTGCCCCATGGTAGCCTATCTTAGGAGATGACACAAAGCTGTGCATGTAAGTTGTTGCATGTGCTAAGTGTTTGAATGTCCCCTGGGGGGGTCACCTCTCCTTTGGAGGGTGTTCATTTTGTGCAAGTGTGTGTTTTTGAGCTCGAGCCGACCACATTATGCTTGCAAAGAAGCCTCGCACTCATGCTTGGCTGGGTTTTGAATTGACAAAGAATGGTGGGGGGGATGAAGTCCCATAGTCCCTTGCCATTTATACGGGTTAGAACTGTAGCTAAACAGTTCAGATAGAACTCGAGCTCTATCCTATCACCGTTGGGGGTGTTCGTCGTACACTCCCCTCGGGGGCGGATGGAGCACTGAGCTCATGTAATTACCCTTGAGGGTTTAACAGAATTTAAGAATTCTCGTCGTACATGACCTCGGGGGCGAATGGAGCCAGACCTCATGCAATTACCCTCGAGGGTTTGACAGAATTTAAGAATTCTCGTAGTACATGCCCTCGGGGGCGGATGAAGCCGGAGCTCATGCAATTACCTTCAAGGGTTTGATGGAACTTAAGAGCTCTCATCATACGCTCCCTTGGGGGTGGATGGAACTTAAAGCTCACAAAAAATACCCTCAAGGATTTGACAGAACTTTAGAGTTCTCGTCGTACATGCCCTCGGGGGTGGATGGAGTGCCAAGCTCACGAAAATACCCTCGAGGGTTTCAGTCGAAGCAACAAGTACTTGTTGTCACTGCGTTCAATAAGAAGGCGCGGGGCATTGAGCCCGTAATATGGCCGCTGCTATGAAGCCCTTTTGTCTGAAAGAACATGGGGCATTAGGCCCGTAATATTGCTGATATCGTAATATAGGAAGCCCCCCTGCCTTTAAGAAGGAATGGATATACAATTACGGTTTTCAACCTCTATGTAGGGCCCGATTGTAAGAACGGTTTCGTTCAATCGACGGAATCAATTTGGCTTTTAGAGATGAGGCTTTTTGGCGAAGCTATGGGAGCATTATAGAAGACCATAATCTGCATGCTAGACTAGACTAGCATATAAAGCTAGAGGACGTAAAGTCCGTCTGAGCAAGATGTCACTGATAATCAGTAGAGAAGTTGCCGTAGTTTATCAATATACTGAGAAACTACTAGATTCACTCTGCTTGGTTGCATGAGCTTGAAATTGTACTAGACACATCTGGCGATGAGTTTTAATTCTCTAAAAATGGTGGTAGCATGTGTGCTTCCGTCATTGTTGAACTAGCTTCTCAACGAGCAGCGATGCGAATACACCATGGATAGAGGCCCCTGCACGACCATGAGACGATATATAATGTTGTGACGCCATGATACTGCAACAGAAACCCTGGGCATGACTTTTAAGTCGGGAGTGCTGTGAATTTGTTCCTTGCTTAAGAAGTGATTTATTCGTCACTGTTGATGCTCGCATGCATTGTTTAAACCCTTGCAAGAAATAAAAGTACATGACTGAAAAAATAGCCTCTGAAGCAATAAAACATAAAAAATGCAACTATGTTTTTAACACAGAATTAATAGCGGTGTTTTAGTCACCGCGGCCCCATTAGGGTTTTGTCAGTTAGCCGACAGGGGTGCGTTACACTGCATGTCGCAGGTGAGCTTAAAACGTTATAGCTGTCGGAAGCCTCGACTTGTGACGTGCTTGCGCCAACAAACGTAACTGCATAATGGTAGACAAAAATTAAATAGGTCTAGGCATTGAAAGTGTACAGAATGAGGCCTTTGGAAGACTTGTTAGCGCCTAAAATTATAGTCGCTTTATTTTTTAGGACGTGCCACGCAATATAAAATGTGTGCACACTTTAAAAAATGCACATCATATGTGAATTTAAACGAGACCTTATGGGTCTTTAGTCTAAATATATATTCTAAAAAGTTTAATGCTTTAAAGATTATTTGGCATATGCTACATAAATAAGACCTTGTGGGTCTAACATACATATGCACTTGCATGGGGTGAAATTTTCATGCTTTCAAAAGCGCATGACCCATGTCAAATAAATGAGATGGCTTGAGTCTATGAATATGCATATGCATGTAAGTTTTCAAGCTTAAAAATATGTGGCACATGTCTCATAAATAAGACCCTATGGGTCTTAAATCTAAATACACATTTTCCTTAGGTTAAAAGCTTAATACTTTCAACAAATGTGGCTTAACCCAAATTAATGAGACTTTAGGGTCTTAAAAATAAATAGACTTGTTTTCCTAGGCGAAAAGTCTAATAGTCCTAAAAATCTGGCATATGTCTAATAAAAAAGACCCTGTGGGTCAAAGATATAAATATGCTTTTTTGCATAGGTTAAAACCTTAATGCTTTTAAAAGGTGTGGCATATGCTTAATAAATAAGACTCTGTGGTCCTAAATATAATTATGCATTTTCACAGGGTTAAAACATCAATGCTTTAACAAGGAAGGAGTGCACCTTATTTAGATTGAGGGAGGTCTTCCAATCTCCTCTCTTACGACGAAGGTGAAAGTTTTGACAGGCATACTGCTGCCTGTGACCGTCCGCTACCCGTGACTGTAAACCATCGGTATCACGACGTGCAGTCTTGACACTGCAACGTTAATGGTCGCCATAGCGCGGGGGCCAAATGGGATGGCGAAAACAGGAAAGGTCACCGGCGTGATGGCGGCAACGGTGCGGTTGTAAATCTGCACAGCGTCTACTGTGGGGCACTGATCGACGCAGTTACAACTCTGGCAAATGGGATGGTGTCGCTATAAAGGAATCGATGGCAGCGGCATTCGGTACGACTCCGGCCAATAAAAAGATGTCGCGATGGCTCCGGTGCTGCCGCTCCCTTGGGGATTGGTGGATCTGGCGGCGACCACTTCTTGTGGTTGTATTTTTGTGTTCGCTGGATCCTTCTGGCGGCGGTTCACGCTTGGCGTCATTGGGCAAATAATGGTGGCTACAGTTGACAGTGAAGGTTGTAGCAATTCAGGGGCGGTTGTTGATAGACCGGTAGTGCTTTGATGGCTACTCAAGATAGTTGCTTCTCTCTGTTTTTTATTCCTCATCAATTTTGCCACGGCTTGTGACGTTGGTAACCTCGGTGGTGTTGCCTTTGTCATTGTGGCACCGCAGAGGGTTGTGGTGATGGCGGTGGAGCTGCCTAGTTGCCGTCAGTGGGAATCTTGATTGAGTGGTTGCGCCGGTAGTTGCGGCAATGATGGTTGTGCGACTATTGGCGTTGATTTGTTTAGGGTTTTGACCCTCTGTTGCGGCGGCTACCTTGGCTGTTGTGACTGCGGCGGCGACGGTGGCGACGCTGCTGTTTATGATCTGAATTTTTTTCTTTGTTGATAAGACAGCCCTGCTGTGGCACGCGGCTGATCGTGGTGGCCATGACCCGTTGAATTTGCCTTGTAATTTTTGGGTTGTGACGATAGTTTACTTGGAGACCCATGGCGGCAGTGGTTATGTCGGTGGTTCCGACGCGTGGCCACCGACAGTTTGGGTATGACTATTGAATTTTTTTTGAGGTCAAATGGCTAAGTTGGCAGGTCCCACGGATGGTGCCAATCTGTTGCTGCTAAAAATATGCTCCGCGTACATTGCGGAATCTGAGCCTGAACCGATGACCTGCAAGACAAAAAACGGGTGACCGCCGGGTGGGATTCTCGGCAAAGAACTCTCAGATGCTTAAGTCAGAGCGCAACTACAGAATAGTAATTCTGAAAAAGCAGGAATTGTCTAGTTGTCTCATACCTGGAGGGGTAGACCCCTTTATATAGCTGTAGGGGAAGATTCCTAGTAGGACTGGGCTGTGGGTCAAATGTGTTAAGATCTCGTTAGGATTGCAGAGGATCACGTCACGATCTCTGATAAGATAATTATTGATCTCCCAGTTTGACTGGGATTGCCGAGTATTCTTCAAATTTTGGAAGTTATATTTGAGTTATACCAGGTGGATGTTGGGGGGTTTGGGGAAATAGTGGTTCAAGAAGAAGAGGGAGGTTTGCTCTAACATTACGTTAAGAATGAAAGTCGAGTGGGAATATGCTTTCAAAGGAGTTTGATTTGTGGGCCATATGTAGAGAGTTTGAGGGATTTTAGGGTAATAGGGAACTTCATACGTCAATAGCAAGGACATTTTGGAAAATTAAAGTGGAAAAATGGATATGAAAAGTGTAATCGAACAATATGTGAAAAAAGCAACATTAAAACTTTTTGGAAAGATATAAAGAAGCAAGATGGTAATTTCATTTTAATCCGTTTTCAAAATAAAACTCAAAATACGGAAACAAAAAACAAAAGCTGAAAATTCAAAATGTAAATGAACTATGACTGAGTTTCTAAACTTTGTGCTTTCAATCTATTTTCGTATTCGTACACTAATCTATTACCCTTGCACCATGTATTTTTGTGTTATATATTTTTGAGACTTGGGCAATATGATCATGAACTAGTTTATCCAGATTTCGTGAGGATGTGCACATATAAGAGACCATAAAGTATTCAGGACAATGAGTTTATCGTTGAAAACATTATCTGTCGTTTACACTTGCACGTAGGGAGACGATAAAGTATTTAGGACAACGAGTTTATCGCGGCTCTCATGTACCAGCTATCTTTATATATTTTACTACTTTAAATTACGTAATTTTTTCTAGACTTTTACATTGCACATTGTTCAATTATATGCTATTACGTTGGTACGTTTTATCTCTCACTTGTTCCTATTTTGTTGTAGAAATTATAAATCAAAGCCTAAATTTTATAACAGCTAAAGACGCTATTTGACTTTAACCGATTCTAATCACTCTCACTAGACCACCCTCACTAATTCATGCTAGCAGCTAGAGACGTTATATGCTAGCATTCCTTTAGTGCACACGCATTACCATACATCATAGCGTGTAATAGAATAAAACCACGATCGACATCTCACTCGCTCATGAACGCACCGTGAGTCAAACATTTTTTACCTTTCATTATCAATATCGTACCTTCTTACGGTAACCACATGAATTTGTTAGGACTCTCTTGTGTAACATATCAGCATAATAATAATAATTTTAGCGGCAAATAATTGCGTTAAAAATATTTTGTTGCTGCTTCAAAAATTTACAGGGAAAATCGTACTCTTCGCGTTCTGTTCACCGTCTGGGCACACATCCGACAATTCTAAAATTTTCCGAAACCTAAAATCTCTTCGCAATTGCCTCAAGAAACTATATTGTGCCTTCATCTGTATCCTCAATTAGAGTAAGCCTTCTCTCTATACTTTGGGATTACTTCCTTTCCGTTCAGTCTTATTGTTATCTTATTAGCACATGTTCATCTTTGTGATGATCAAGGGCGTTGTGAATATAATTGAAGGCCTATGAAATGTAATTGTGCAATCCCCTGATCTACATTCCTTTTAATCTGGTTGCTCGTAGTGTTAATTGAGGTGAAAATTTGGTACTTTGATTGTGGGAAATTATGGGAAGTGAAAGAAAATGTGGGTTTAAGAGATTTATTAAAGTTCTTGTATTTGGATTTTGCTTGGTTTTTCGGAGACAAAATGTGGAGGACAAAAACAACTGTAAATTTTGGAATCCTTTGGTTTGGGTACCCATTAAAACTTGCTGCAAGAGCGGTAACAAACATTAGTCATTGACTTCTGATCCAGGGAAGCAAACTTTTGTTACCCAAGCTATTATCTCTGATATCGGCATATCGCACATTGGACTTTGCAATCTTACATCTTTCAGTGAGTCTTGCCTGATGAATATCAATTTGCTTTCACAAAGTTTTTTGATTTCTTTCTCCATATGGTATGTTCTTTGAGTTGTGAGTTTCCTGCGTCATCTAGATAGCACACCTGTAGTGGTTGATGCTGTTTTTGTGCTAATAGTCCAATATTCTTCATCTTTGATAAAGTTTTTATAACTGTGTTTTCCTACTTGTACTATACATTTTTAGTGGAAACCACTATTCTCGTGATGCCGAAGCATATATTTCGAGCTGGCTTATTTGTTTTGAGGTTCAATATTCTCTTATGCAGTAGTGATAAGAATCTTTGAATGGGATAATATTTCTTTAAATCTTCTCTTTTCAGTGGATCCACAAATACCTGAGGATGATGCTAACGGAAGAACAGAAACATCTGCAGCAGGGGATGGGAGTTTGAGTGAAGCTGGCCAAAGCCAAGAACCTTATGAGGGGATGCTATTTGAATCAGAAGAAGCCGCAAGATCATTCTACGATGAGTATGCTGGAAGGATAGGATTTGTAACCCGTGTTCTATCATCGCGGAGGTCAGAGCGTGATGGATCAATAATTTCTCGAGGACTTGGATGCCGCGGCGGTTCTGACAATCAAAAGTCAGATAGTGTTGCAACTCAAAAGCGTGATAGACGGCGAGAAGGTTGTACATCGATGATTCTAGTCAAGAGAGAGACACCTGGAAGGTGGGTTGTCAGGAAGTTTGTGAGGGACCATAATCATCCCCTTGTTGGTTTACTTACCAAGAGACGTCCAACTTATGTAAGTTCCCTTTATGATATGTAGCTACCCTTATATCTCCGCCCTTATTCGAAGTTACCATGAACAGCACATCACATTTTCTTCTTTAATTACTATTTCAGGCATGAAGTATAGTTGCATAGCCTTAGCTCTTCTTCTGTTCTCTTATTTGTCACGTACATAAAAAAAAAAAAAAGAATGTATGTATGTATGTATGTAATATGTCCGTATTAATTTTTGAGAAAACAAGTATTAGGAGGTATTATGTGGGTGCTTCATGCAGGTTCCATATTTGTGAGTTAACTGGAAGGCGTTGATGTACCAGATGTGTTTGTTTCATCCAGCTTGACTTGTAGAAGGGGAAGCATTGAAATATCATTAGGCTGAGTTCACCACGGTATTTCTCCTTTAAATCTTAGGGAACTGATAACATACCGGACCCCCACCCCCCCAACACCACCCTCTCTTCTCTCCCCCCCTGGAGAAAGCATGGATGTTGCTTCCTTCAAGTTCCTTTGAAGAACCATCTTGTCAAATGGAAGACGGTTTCCAATGAGAACAAGGTCTTTGGAGTAAGGATCTTTGCATGTTTAATCTGGTCCCATGGGAATGTGGTTAGTGAGATGCTCTAGAGAGGAGGAATATTTGCCAACCATTTTTGTCTAGTTATACGGTGACATATGTGCTCCACTTGAAACCCTGTGCTCGAATTTTTTTTTGTTTTCTGTTGTGCGTTTTTGCATGTAACAGATGGGGCTTTTGAACTTGTACACATGGGAAATTCATCGGACCCCTGAGATAACTAGTTATATGGCTACTGATGTTCTCCATTTGGAACATTTTTCTTGCACTTGTAGGCTTTGTGTCCATGGTGCCCTCCTCCTATTAGGCACTTTTCAACGAAACTTACTTACCAGAAGACAAATAAAAGGAATACAGCAAAGTAGAACTCTTCGAAGTGTTTGAATCCCTCCTTGGACACACTTGACCTTCGCAGTCTATGTTTTAGCTCATATGCCTGTTTTTGATATGCGTAAGTTCTTCCAGATAAGGCATATCTAAAGTCTAATTTGTCGGACTTAGGTGAAATAGGTTAAAGGTCCATTGGTCAATTTAAGGGTCAAGTCATCATATTGGATTCTTGTTTGGGAATTTTAGTTGTTTTATGTTTGAGTCAAAGTCTCCAAGTGTCTATATGGAGTCCGATTTTCCTATTTATAGGATCTTTCCCTCTGAATATGTTTAAATGATGTCATACAATTCAATTTGTTTGGTGTGATGCTTGATGGACCCTGGGAGTGAATTTTAGGCCTTCATCTGCTTCTTATCGATATATAGCATAGAAAGCCACAGGACAGAATTTGTGCTTCCACCTATTCCATACTTTAATATAAACTTAACACGTAAAAACAAGTAAACCCTTTGTGACACTTCACCATATTCATGACCGCAATATGGACACCTATTTGCTGATACTTAAAAACGGCAGAAGCATTTTGCAACCCTTAACCTCTCTCTAGATTACGGTAGTTTCAGGCAAGTGTTGCATGTGCTTGTCCTATACTATTGGCTACCAGTACTTTAGTTTAAAACTTGTTACTGTAGTTCGCGGATTTGCATTAAGGGCAGGGACATGGAACCCTGTAATCCAGATGTCGTGGGTAGACTTAGTTAGACAGCCTTACTCCCTTCTCCCTAGAGGCAGTTTCTCAATATAAATATTTCTAATGTCAGTTAAATCAAATCTATTTAGGTTCTTGATTTGATGCCTTGCATGGAGTGACTTGCTATTGGTTTGTGAACTTTTTTTTTTCCCTTTCTGAAGCAATGCTGTATTACTTAGCTGTTTGTTTGGTCTATTTTTGCAGGATGAAAGAGATAAGAGAATTCAGGAACTAACTGCGGAATTGCGTGCTAAAAAGCGGTTAAGTGCAGCATATCATGAACAGCTTGTTACTCTCGTGAAAGATGTTGATGGCCACAATGAGCACTTGTCAACAAAAGTTGAAACTGTTCGCAACAATCTTAAAGAACTTGAAGCTAAAAGACAGGAGCAAACACAATAGGTAAACCAATTAAGTCTACCCATACGTGTCGCTTCTTGAAATAGGTTAAGGTTCATTCTCATCTCTTTAGTGTTGGGTACAGTTCTTTATGTACTGTCAAATGCATTCTCTAATATATTTGGTGAGATAACATGAAACCAATACTGCTTCAATAACAATAACAAAAGCTATTTGAAGTACCCGATTATCTTTTGCATGGATTTGTTAAATGGAAAGACCGCATAATTCTAAGACCGCAAAAGGAGCTATTACCCTATGATGTTCAACCAGTTCTAAGACATAACCATACCAAGCTGGTTACATATCTCACAGATTAACACTTGTAGTTGCTAAATGCTTATACATCAAATGCTACCTCTCTGTCTCTGTATATTTCAGGGTCGATTGTTTGCAATGGAAAGTACACATTTCGAGCTGCCTGTAGCTAATTATTTGATGATAAAAGTGATGACATTTCTGCGGATTGAAAGACACATGCCTCAAATTATCGAGAAACTAAGGATGTTTGTTGTCCACCTTGTTACCAGCGTGATAAGGAAATTTGAAACTTACATGGGTATTTTGCTGGTGCATTTGAGTTTTTTCCATATAGAGATTCAAGTTGTTACAGAAGTATCATGTACTGTACGTGTTTTCCATTTATAACTGGTGGCATATTGCTTGGATGCAGAAAGGGGCGTGGTAAGCTGAGAACACTATTTTAATGTAATAAGTTCGCTCTAACAAAGCCGCTGAAAGAGTATGGTGGTGGATGGCCAAGGTTTTGCGACAACTCCACCAACGAGGCCAACAATTGCTGTTTGAAGTTGCGGTTATACGAGAAAGAAGATCGTTTCTGTGTGCAGTCAACTATAAGAGACCTTTTTTTGTTTCCTTTAGTTCCCGGGTTCTTTATTGGTAGTTTGAGAAGCATTATATGTCAATGCGGGCATTCACAGTGTCATATTTGTAGTCGCCATGTATCCTTTACCCGAGAAGAGAAGGAAGATTAACCAACAAGAGGAAATCACAGGCGCAAATTGTGATGGCTTGATTAGTTGTGCCTGACTGCATTTGGTCACATCACTTCTCGGCTGAAGCGGGGAGATAAGAGTTGACAAATTTATCAGTGACTATTATTGTCAAACCCGAGCCAACATTTGACTTTCTATGTACAACAAGAAGTTTTATGTCGCAATGTTATGTGCGTGGTCGCAATGTTATGTGCGTCGTCACAACTCGAAAACCGTATCTCCAGTCCTCCTCCTATTCGGTCCGTCGTGTTCTTTTAAAAGAGGACGAATTTTGAAAGATGCATGCCTTTGAAAAACTATTTGTCTTTTTGGTTAATAGTAGAAATATATGTTATTGAGCATGGGATTCACAAAGTCGTACAGACAATTACATAAATCAAATTAACATATGAAGCTATGAGCATCGATGAATCTAGCATCCAATAAAGTTAGATTTACCAAAACTCTTGGTTAAGATACTAGATCTTCCCTTGAAAGGACAAAGGTTATTAGGACAAGAGTCCACCTGGAGACCTTGATTATTGAGGGTTGCCTGGGGTGTCAAGTCCGGCAATCCCAAGCCAGAGGGAGAGAAATCATTCTGGCAGACAATGAGCTGATTTTTTTTTTTTGTTTTGAGGTCATATAATAGAAGTACATACGTACGGAAACTGAGTGCAAAGTAATCAAGTTATACGAAGCAAGCGCAAGGATTTTTGAGTTGATTAGGGTAAGTTTCAATTGAACATAAATAAATCTCATGCAGTTTGTGGACCAACCGGTAGTATCCTGGTATTGAGTTGTGATTTGATATCTATACAACAGATATAAAAAGTGTGGATCATTTGAAATCATTTTCTGATCCACAATACTCTTCTTCTGTTAAAAAAATAACTCTCTTTCCATTCAAAGTACAATTAACAAGCCTAGAATTTCCATTTTTTTCTCGTGAATTCACTTTTTCCACATCTAATAAAAGCTACAATTAGTATATGAATCTCTCTCTCATAAAACTTATAATTGGTAAATTGATCTATCTTCATTGTTATCCACAACTTGATGTTTTGTATACCTTAGGCAACGAACGACCATGTTGACGATAACATCATATGAAATAATAAGTTGAGCAATTATCTTTTTGGTCAAATGACTATTTATTATAGCGGTTTTCTCTCAAGATAAATAATTTTACTCTAAGTTTTGACGGATAATGGGTTCTGCATTTACATTAATAATGAAACTCTGATAATGCGGTTCAACAAAAAAGATAATGTAAAATAAATGGACATGCATATTATTTTACTTTAGCTTTTCTATATTTGGCTTCAAGACCTAATATTAATTCTGTGACCTACATGTCAAATTAATGAGCAACTTCACTTTCGTCTTCTTCATTCAGGGGGCGGATCTAGAAAATCTAATCGAGGGAGGCCAAAAAGGCGTAAATTTTTTTAATCATATTATAATTAGCGTCACTCCTTGAATACGTTAAATGTATAATGAATTATTCAGTTGACTACTAATCATTTTAGTTTACTATTCATAGTAATTTATTTAACTTAGTATGGTGAATCAACAACAAATTACTAATCTTGCATGAATGAAACTTAACGATTATTGTATAGATGTATTATTAATGTGATTATATGAGTAAAATAGTGTATGTATTAGTTAACATTTTACAATAATTTAAACTAAAAAAAGGAACTAACCTGGATCATTCAAATTCTTTTGGCGGGACTCCCTCCCCTTCACTCCAAGAGGGTTGAAAGAAGAGAAGCAACCCGCTGATCAAGGTTAGTCAATCTGGGGAAAGAAGGGAGCATTTATCGCTCTCCTGAAAGACAGGACCCAATCCGAAAATTTAAAATTTAAAAGAATGAAGATGGAGCAAAAGAATGAGAAAGAAGAAGATTATGACGGTCGATGACACAAAGAGTTAGAAATACAATAAAACAAAACCCTAATTAATTACTTTACGATATAATGGTATTTTTATAAATATGTTAAGTATGAATATCGTTTATGTAGAAAACTAAAAAAGAAATCCCAAATATTGGGGGGGGGGGGGGGGGGGTTGCTGTGGCCCCCTCCCGCCAGGTGGGAGTTCCGCCCGTCTTCCTTTGATTGTCTTGCGATAGTCTCTATTTTTCTGTTTATACACTTTTTCGTAAGTAGTTGTGGTTTGAAAATTATTCTTTGAACTATTATGCCCCAATAAATTTAAAAAGTTACTCATTGCCACTAGTTGTTGATAAAGTATCAACACAACCTTTTGATTAAGGTAACTCCACCTCTTCCACAGTTCCACTTTTCTAAATCTGAACCTTAAAAATAAGCTTCTATGCAATGGCTATAGTTTCCTTTACATAGGTATCCGATAGTGCGTAAAATTATATATACTACCATTACCCATTTACAAGAAAAATCACGTTCTGCCTTTCATTGGGGGTAAGTTTATGACTCTATGTATAACCATTACCTATTTAGATTTTTTTTTTTTATTGAAGTCTACATCAATAAACGGTTCTACGTATTTGTAATCAGACATTAACATTAAAAGAAACTTATCTACATTGCTTTTACCATAGCCGAACAGAGAAAAGTATGAATAAAGTTGATTTTAATAGCAAGAGTAATATTTATTAACATATAAAAAATTACATTTACCACCATACAGTAAGGGAGTAAATGGTTCATCACTTGCTGCTAAAGGTCAACAAGTCTCGTATAAGAGAATTCCGTTGAAGCATTTTAGGTGACAAAAATTAGAGTAATGGGATTGAAAGTGTCCGACAATATGGTTGTTGTTTGGTCAACGTCGAATAATCAATTTCCTTTAACAAGGAAATTCCTAATTCAAATAATAGTACTATTAAGTGATCTTGTATGAGAAAGTAGATAGATATTTTTCAAGTTTTGTGGATATGAAATTATTGACCTATCATTGCAGCGACTAATAAAGAGTATCGGGGTGTCGAACACTAATCCTATAATAGCATCTCTCTTAAATTTAATATGTGAAAGACTTTATGACATGAGCTGACATGGGAGGTTTGTGATACATTATAATTCACTTTAGATAAAAATGATTGAAATCTGAAGTCATAAAACCACGGCAATATAAATGCTGGCATATAACCTTCATAGTTTAGGTTGAGACTTTATGAAGTTGGTTCAGTTGGCACGTCATAAGGCTGCCAGAGCTTGTAGAATATTGAAAATCAGACTTTATGATTAGTATTATGATTCTCATGTAATCTTTTAACTGCATTGTTATGGTTATAATAATTTCTATTGAAAGTATAATACATTGAAAATTGATGTACAAATGCTGCTGAAGACGGAGCAATCTTATTTTATTTTTGTTTTGAGTTGAACAGCGTCTACACGAGCAAAATGAATGGAATAAAATGCAAACTATTACACAATTAATGGTAGCATGTGTGAGTTCACCGATCCTCCGTAACATGAAGGATATATATTATCTTGTTAATCGTTAAAATTTTAACCTCTTACTTTGGACTCAATGCATCAACTTAAAAGTATAATTTTTTTTTGATTCATTGAGTGAGAGGTCAGACCAAAGTAGGGAGATGGGTTAAAATTGACACCAAACCAATATACAACTTTTACGTTCTTATATTTTTGTTTCGTTGGTGGTATCAGTGCTTAAAAATAAGGTGTGAATTTGAAAAAAAAAAATGAATGTGCTCGATCTTTTTAAAATGGACAACGAGTTGCAAATATTTCAATATGGGAAACAGGGGCGGAGCTACTGTTGTACGAGGGGTGCTAATGCACCCCCTCAAATTTTGGCAAAATATTGTCGTTATGTGCTAATTTCAAAAATTTTCACTCACTCACTCTCTCTCTCTCTCTCTCTCTCTCTCTCTCTCCTCTCAATTTTAACTTTCACGACCTCTCACTCTCTCAGTTCTCACCGTCTCAAGACTCATGGCCACAAGCGCCTCACTCTGGCGATCTAGGCTATCTGGATATGGATCTAGATTTACGCGCCGACAGTGAGCTCACAGTCATTGACGATTGACAACCTCACCTCAACCAGCGTGGCAGCATCGCGACAAACAATGTTCAGCCCCTGACTCCACGTCTTCACCGGTGACAAGGGGTATGTTCCCTAATCGCCTTGCATGATGCATCTCTTCATTCTCTTGAATCTGCGTGGGTCGTGGCCCGTGGGGGACTGAATGTCTAAATCATATTCTGGATGTGGACCTGTGGCGTTTGATGTTTGAATTGAATTGGATTGGATTTTGTCACAATAGTCAACAGTAGCTCCGCCGCTGATCATAAGTTCAGTGGAAAACTGGCTTACATAATCAGTTCTTTGCTCTACACTACCAAAAGACAAAACCACCGATGTTAATATCAACAAATCAAGAATGAGAGGAAAACCTCAAGATATTGAAGGTGTAACTGTAGTTTGTAGAAAATATCCTGTTTGAATGACTGTCACATTTGTGATTTGTTTCAACATTAAAGCAACAGATCGAAAACTTAGTTCAAATAGGTGATGAGTTAGACAAGGTACAATCGAAGTGCATAATCACACTACTATTCTTGCGAGTACAACAAAGAATGTCAACACTGTAATTGTCTAAAGCAAAGGGACTTTTACTTGACTTTGCATCTTCTAGTATTTTTATCTAATAAACAGTCAACAAAAGAGGGTAAAATCATACTAAAGTTCCTGAATTTTACAATTTATCATCAAGAATCAACCACAGTCTGCTAAAAATGAACTTTATCTTAATTTAAGATTCCCCACATATTGGTGGCACTCCAAATAGGGCAACAACACCCTTGCACTAGCACCCTTGCACTGCTTCAAACAATTGTACCTATGCAAATCACATGACTGTGCTTGAAACGTGCTTAAAACTCACTTAGTTTCACCGGATTTGTGTGCTTTGACTTTTTGTGAATTTCTGCTATTGTATTCACTTCTTTTGTATTGTAAAAAGTTTTTAGTGACTCTCATGAAACTTAATCAGACTTTCTGGATGCATTTTCGTATTTTTTTGTGTATTATCAAAAAATGCACTACTTTTTTTTGTGCTATTTTACTTAAAGAAAAATTTATTGATTTCGATATATTTTTAGCACCCCTTGAGGTGAAATCCTGGCTCCGCCACTGATGGGAAATATGACGGTTTTCTGTGGACAAAGGTAGCATATTTCCATGATCCCGATATCTTTTGGCCATCATCTTTTAAATAAGATACAGTAGAAAATTGTCATCAGGTAACTTTGACAGTAAAAAGTGAAACTTTTTAACGACGGAAGTATCCGTTGGTAAAAGTATTTGCCAACGGACTTTTACACACAAACTTTTACCGACGGACAAAACCGTCGCTAAATACATTATAAAAATTTATAATTTTTGATGATTTTTTAAAAAAATATAAGCCACGGAATTATTCGGTCTCTAAAAATTTCGTCGGTGAAAACAAACTTTTACCGAGAGCGTCGTCCCGTCGCTAAAAGTCCTGTCTTTTATCTCAGATCCCCTTTCTTTCTCCCATTTCTCTCTCTGTCTTAATTATATCTCATCGATGTTCTTACTCCAGCGAGGACATCTATGACAACCCACCCCCCGACGTCGCGCCACCTCTAGCCCCAATTACTCAGCTCTATCATCGACGACCATTGTCAATATCCGCACCACTTGCTTTTTTGTGCCACTGAGCACCAAACATCGCCACCGTCGGTGCTGCCGCCGCTCATCAAAACCCTAACTAGTTGTTGCACGGGACCATTGATATGTTCATTCATTCATCAATGTTATAGACACATATTTGGATGTATGAATCTCGTGATTTATGTTGAGTTTAGGATTTTGGTTTCATTTCTGATCTAACTTACGAACTAGGTTATTTTGTTCAAATTGGATTTGGTGTTTTATTTCTTCATCTTCGATTTTGTGATGTTTCAATTTTGGTGGAGTGTTTTTGTGTCTCTGGGGCTTTTGGTGGTTTTTGAGTAATGAGTTTACTAATTATATGAGATGAGATTGGTCTGTCTTAGAGATGGTGGAGATTGTGATGCGGTGATTTGATGGCGGTGACAATGGTTTTGCTTTGGCGGCTGTGCATTGGAGAAGAGGATGAAAAAAAAAAAAAAAGAGGAAAAAAGAAGAAGAAAAATGATTAGGTCCACGTGTATATGTTCATGGCTTATTTCTCACAATGCCAGTCTTATCATTTAAAATTTCTAAGGCCCATTAGCTATTGAACGTATTTGGTTCAAAATCAAATGTTCAGATACATAGTTGACAATAGCCCAAAGGTTGCAATGATACTCCTTAACCATAAAAATTAACAAAATACATTCGTTTTATTTTTTCAAAGCGTTAATGTATTGAGATAAAATTCAAAAAAAAAAAAGTAACGTGAAAAGGCATTAACAAACCCTAGGGACAATCACAACCAAGAGATCTGTTTCAAGTAATAAAAATGAAATTAAGTATCATGCCTTCAACTTAGATAATCTTTAATTTGCCTAATCAAGCTTTAATCTGCCTAACTTCCAAAGGAGTGACAAAGAAACAGATCAAATAGCTATTACTTGGGCACATGTTCAGTAAAACAAAGACTCCTCCAAATTGGACTAGAGAGGCTGTAACAGTCCTAGTCCAACTGGTCAACCTTGTCATGGTTTTGATCAAAATACAATACTCTACATATACCCTACCCACCCTACCCAGAAAGGAGAAATTATATTCAAGAAAATAATTTAATAAGTCTTGGGATTATCAACCAAAGTCCAACTACTCACTTTTTTGGAACATATGGTAACTTCTCATGATATTATCAGATATCTGATTTGCACAAGGTTTTGAATTCGATTCTTCCCTCCTGAATATTTGCAAACCCCTCCTCCTCAATAACACAATTTGCACTCTGATTATTTGTGCACTTGGCGGTTGTGCACCTTAATTTTATGTTGTTAATTGATGATTTTAGATTGTTAATTTTACATTAAGCACTTGAGATATTGAGATTTTTTATGGAGGATGGGACCCAATTGGATTGAATGCGTGATTTTTATTAATTTTTATTTCATTGAGCATTTGAGAATTGAGAATTGAGATTGTTGATTGTGCATTGAGCATTTGAGAATTGAGATTGTTGACGGATGATGGGATCCAATTGGATTGAGATACCTGTTAGGTAGCACGGACACGGACACTGCATCCGATCGACATCGAAATGTCATATTTGGACTTTATACTTGTGGACACCTCTTCAATGGGTGTCCGTCACCTCTTTAATAAGTGTCCAATACGGTGTCCGGCAATTAAAAAATAAATCATTGTCTTCGGACACCGCTGAGAGGTGTCGGACACGTGTCCAGAGGTGTCGATGAGGTGTTGAGGTGTCGGTAGGTCACAAACACCACGTCTGATCGACATTGACACCGAAATGTCACATTTTAGCTTTATACTTGTGGACACCTCTTCAATGGGTGTTCGGCACCTCTTCAATGGGTGTCCGACACGGTGTTTCGCATTTAAAAAATAAATCAATGTCTTAGGACACCGCTGAGAGGTGTCAGACACGTGTCCGGAGGTGTCGGACGCATGGCGGTAAGTGTCGGACACATGTCTGGAGGTGTCGGACACTATACCTACACCCTATATGAGGTGTCGGTGCTTTATATCAATTTTCATTCTTTATAAAATTTTGTTAACTGTGCTTTGAGCATTTGAGAATTAGGAATTGAGATTAACCCTAATAAACTCAATTGACCCTAATTAGCTCTAACGAGTCTAATTAGTTTTAATTAACCCTACGAACCCAATGAAAATCAAATTAGTTGTAATTATCCCAAATTAGTCCAAATTAAATACTAATTAGCCCTAATTACTCATTTCTTAGTAACCCATGATTAGATTAATTAAACCTTAAACCCTAAAACCTAACTAAACCCTGATTAGCTCTAATGAACCCAATTACGTGCATATTGATTATAGTTAGCCTAATTAGTCGTAATTAAGCCTAACAACCCAATTAAGCCTAATTAGCTCTAATTAGGCCTAATAAACACTACTCTGCACAATTAAACCCTAATTAGCTCTAAATAAGCCTAATTAGTCCTAATCAATCTTAATTAGCTATTATTAGCCCAAGGTACTCCTCATTAACACTAATTAGTCCTAACATAACCCAATTAAGCCTAATTAGAACTAATCAAACTACTCCGCACAATTAAATCCTAATTAGTTCTAAATAACCCTAATTAGTCCTAATCAACCCTAATTAGCTATAATTAGCCCAAAGTACTCCTCATTAACACTAATTAGCCCTAACATAACTCAATTAAGCCTAATTAGCCCTAATTAGGACTAATCAACACTACTCTGTAAAATTAAACCCTAATTAGCTCTAAATAACCCTAATTAGTCCTAATCAACCTTAATTAGCTATAATTAGCCCAAGGTATTCCTCATTAACACTAATTAGCCCTAACATATCTTAATAAATCCTAATTAGATTAATTAAACCCTAAATGCTAAACCCTAAACCCTGACAATGGTAATTTACCCTAATTACCCAGTTAGCCCTTGGTCATCCTATAATTACTCCATATTGCCCAGAGATGGTTCAATTACTTGTTATTTATAAACCCTACATTCTTTATATTCGTTGTTTTTTTTTTTGCGAAGTCCATTGGAAATGAGATGGTTCAACTCGTTCCAAACGAATTCTATTTAAAGTGGAATAGGTAACATATGCAATGAATTTAATATTTTGGAAAGATTCTTGCATATGTATTGAATTTCTGAATGCATGCATGCATAAAAATCCTTAGTTCCCGTTCAAAGGTACTCATTACAAGGTGATGCTTTGTAATGAGCCTTTGGATGTCCATTTGGACAATTTGGAAAAGCTACGTGTTTATAAAATAGTATTTCAACTCATGTTCTGTGTTCTATGTCGTGGATATTTGGTACACGTTCTCATGTGTTTCTCCGGGTGCATACAGATTTGGTGTTCTAACATCCAACAAACCTTGCAAGGCAAGGTTAGATGAATGTTAGAACACCTAATCGATAGTCGTGTACTTAGAGAAATGCGGGGAGGTGCTGCCGAATTTTCACAGACATAGGACTAAGCATGAGTTATTCACTGTTTTATAAACATGTGCTTTTCTGAATGGAATAGGACCACTACCTATTAGAGAAGGGAGGGAATATATATAGACATGTTGTCACATTCATGCATTCATATTTACATCGGCCCTGCCTAATGATTGGTCATAATTGAAGGTGGTATACAGTACGTTATCTCAGTCATCATGTCGGACGATCGAAGTTGGATGAAAAGGAAGAATGCTGGCAATTTTGAGGATCGAGTTGACGAATTTCTCGACTTCGCTTATGCCCATCCTGCACATGTTGACTTTGATAAGATAAGGTGTCCGTACGGTAGATGTGAGTTGTTGCATTGGAGAAAAAGATTTGAAGTAAAATGGCATCTTCTTCAAGGTTTTATGGGTGGATACACAAGGTGGACGCAGTACGGGAAAATGATAGTATTGTCATCCTACCCAGCTAGTCAAGTTG